>MDKI01196346.1:0-41524 GCA_005239505.1 Nicotiana paniculata
GAATTCTAGATTGCATATAAGATTGGGTAGAGCAAGATCTTAACTCTTTAGGGGAGCGGATTTTCGGTTAGGATAGGAATATACCTAATCACTTTGCTTGATTATTATACGGGAATTATTAATGCGTTCTTGTTAATCCTAATTTCATAGGAATATAGGCGTTAGGTTAGCTTGAATAGGGCAGTTGTACTTCGGGAGAAGGCTACGAGCAATATTAACCTCGTCAATCAATAAACCAGATAAATTAATCAGACGATTTAAGTGGAAAACTCAACAAGATTGTTTGCTAACCCATAGCTCTAGAATATCAGCTCTTATTGAATTCGTGTCTAATCTCGCCCATTTGTTTCTTTAATTTCATAGTTTACTATTCTAGATTAATTTTAGGTAAATATTCATATTTTAGTGTTCACTTGAATAGATTGATTTTTTGGGTTTAATTTAGTTGATAGCTAATCACAAGTCTCTGTGGGTACGATATCTGGACTTATATTCCTATATTACTTGTCGACCACGTATACTTGCGTGCGCGTTTTGGAACCAACAGGCTTCGATAATATCGATCCTCGAAAACTCTAATCAGTACAAAATTGTTCGAACTCTCGAACGATTCATTATTATTTTATGCTAAGGCATTATGAGTTTGTAAACACAAATGACAAACTTTTTCTAGCCGAAAAGGGGAGAAAGCCATACTTATAAATACAATCTTTTTACGAAGGCCAGATCGGCCTAAAACAAAAAATACAAAGGCCTAAGGGCTGCTTTTACTTTGAGTTCGAGAGATCATTCTCGCTCAACTAAAAAACCTAAGGGTTTCCCTACTTTGAATTCGATCAAGCACTCGCTCGATCGTAAAGCCTAAGGCCTATGCTGATTTGGTTTCAAGCAAATCGTCTCAACCTCGGACCTTAGAATGCAACTTCATAATTCTATAAGGCAAAAGGGAAGAAAGTTTTTTTTATATATATCAAAAATCATTTACAAGGGCAACATGGCCTGTTGGAAATTTTCTACAAAAAACCGAAATAGCCTTAAAAGAAACACAAAATATATAAATCCTAAAGGGCCTAGTCTTCTCCGGAAGCAACATCTTCATTCCCGGGGCCTTCTCCACTTTCAGATCCGGTCAGGCTCTCGGAATCATCGTCATCAGGATAAGATAACCCCCTGGCTTCAGCTTCAATCTCCTTAGGCGCTCTCGATCTCAACCGTAAGATCGAAGCCACGAGCATGGATTTCCTCAAGGGTCTCCCTCCGAGACTGGCATTTGATGTGCTTGGCGACCCAATTTTCTCGAACCTGAGCAGCCTCAACGACTTTCTTTGCTCGGACCTGAGCAGCTTCGGCGTCGGTCCGGTAGATGGATACCATTGCATCAACATTGACCTTGGTTGTTTCGATTTCCGATTTGGCCGCTGCGAGTTCTGTGACCAGCTTCTCTCGATCGGAAATTGTTGAACCCAACCGAGACTGGAACTCCTCAATTTTCTTGGCTTGCACCAATGCTTTCTCTTTCATGCTTCAAAGTTGGGTTTCAGCCGAGCCCAGCTGAGCTCGGGCAGCCTCCTTTTCTGAGGCAAGGCGATCCATGTTCTTCTTCCACGCCTCGGCCTCTGCCTTCACCATGTATACTTCCTCACAAAGTTTCCCGATCACATCGAGATTTTGTTGGACCTGCCGGACCGAGCTGTTAGCCGCCACACCCGAGTCAGTGCAATTAACTTCAAAGATTCTTCTTACCCGCTCGGCCAGTTCAGCTTGTTCTTTCTGAGCCGCTTCTAGCTCAGCACGAAGACCTTTTGCTTCCCCTTCTCTTTGCTTACCGAGAAGCTTGAAGGCATCTCGGCCTCATATCGGCTCAGCTCCCCTCGGTATCAGAAGAAAGCTTCAGATGAAGCACCGAAGCCTACAAACATAGAAGGAAGATCTATATAAAGGAAGAAAAGTATAAGTATAAAAATCGATATCAATAAGGGAATCTGGGATTACTCGGTTTAGAGCCTATTGGGCTTTGTTTAAAAGAAAAGGTGCTCCCATCTCGTCCATCTGGTCTTGGTCTTCTTCTGTGACCAAGCATCGGAGATAGCTAGCCTCCCCTACAGGGGCAGAAAGAACCTGATCATCCTCCGGGACCGAGATGGTAATTGATCGCCTACGCTCGGGATTGGCACTGGGGGCCGGAAATTTATTGGTCAATTTAAAGCTCGAGGAAGCTTCGCTCGAGCTCTTCCTCGGTACCTCCAAATCACTCAGATCAACGACATCTTCTACCCCAACACAATAACCATGGATATGATCTTCCTCTCCATGGGTTCCTTCCCCGTGGCAAGTCTTTGATCTCTATCACCCAAGTAAGTCTTTAGGGGCACTGCCTTTGTCTCGGGGAACCTCGGGCCCAATTTCCACGACAGTATCCACCACCTCCTCAACAGCCTTCTCATCCCGAGGTGTAGCATCTTTGACTTTTTCTGGCTCGGGGGCTTCGGTCGAGGTTTCCCCCTGGATCTCATCAGGTTGGGGTAAAGAAGTTTCTGCTCTCACCGACTCAGTAGCTCTTTTAGCCTCGGTGTCAGCTCGCACACGGACCACCTGCCCGGAGCCATCTTCTCTTTCTTCTTCTTATTCTTCTTCCCTTAGTCGTTGGACTGACTCCAAAGTCATAGGGATAATGGTCCCTTCGATTTTCAAGATGCTCTCTTTCTGGGTTTCTGCCCCTCGGAGTTCGAAGCCCTTTTTCTCTTATTCTCCTTCGATGGCTTCGAGATAGGTGGTGAAACTTCTTCATCACCTGACGGGGGCCTCATCTTCACCTCCTTCCCAAGACCTACAAAAGAAGGAAAATGAGTATGCCTAGGAAAGTATTTGTACAATGGTCAAATTATTAAGTTAGGAAAAAGGGTTTACCGTGACTACTAGCCTCCCACCGGCCCTTTGACAAATCGTGCCATGTGCGCTCAGCATGTGTTGACTTCGATACTAGGCTTCTAACCCAGTTCTCGAGATGGGGAACCGCACCCAACATCCAGGCAATGACTGCATCAATTAGAACGCCGATAAGAAAGGGTGAAAAAGTAAAGATAATGAACAGAAATTAAGGAAATCAGATTTACGTTTCATATTCCATTTCTCAAGAAATAGCATACTCTCAGTCGGGATTAGGTCCGTGATCTTCACTATAACAAACCGGCCCATCCAGCCCCGATCTTTATCTTCGTCTATGCTCGAGAAAGGCGCCTTGGTGGCCCGCGTTGAAGCTTTATCAGCCCCCTTGATAGAGTTGAGGTCTATACAGTCGTATAAGGTGGTCGAGGGTGAAGGGAAGCCCGTCGATTTTTCTCACGAAGTAGCGGAGTAGTATCACGATCCTCCAGAAGAGGGGTGAATTTGGCCAAGGGTCACCTCATATTTCTTGCAAAAGTCTACGATGATCGGATCAAGGGGACCCAACATGAAGAGGTAAGTATAAACACTTAGGAACCCCTCTACATGAGTGGTGATTACTTCTTCTGGAGCCGGCACCACCACCTGTTTGTTGCCCCAATTGCAATCCTTTTTAACCTGGTCCAGGAGGCTTTTGGGTATCGAACATATATATCTCGATACCGGCTCGCATCGACCAGGAACCGGGGAGGTTTTCTCGACCTTGAAGTCGAAATCAATGACACACCCCCGGGAATGAAATCTTCGGGGCATGGCTCCACTGCTTGTTCCTCGCCGGCCGATCGGGATGAGGAAGCAGTCTCTTTCTGCGGAACAGTTTTCGATGTTTTAACCATTTGATTTTTGTGGGTAAAGAAGAATAGAAATTGAAATACTTGGTGTTTTGGGAAGAACAAGTAAAGAAACTAAAAGACCTGAAGATAAGAAGTTTTGAAGAAGGCAAAGAATCATGAAGAAGAAGATTTGAAAGTAAAGTTTGAAAGAATGAAGAAGGAGGCTATTTATTGATTTCACAACGACGGTACAAAGCTGCTAGTGGCTGGCCGTCGACTGACACACATTAAATGCCAAGGAACCTATACCGACATGACGTTTCGACCACTTTTGCTGCTTACGTCATGATGTACCGAGGTGAGGATCGAGGACTCAAATCGTTTCTTGTCATACTCTCCAAAAACTAAGGGGACTATCTATATACGGTCAAAATCGGGCTTGTCCTTTTTTGTATGGTTAGTCGAGACCGGGGTGGCTTGCCAAGGTTTGACCCCATGTTATATCGGATCGTGACATGAAGATATATTGTTAAGCTCGTGATTCAAGGACCGATCGAGATCGAGACTAGCCGAGATCGAGATCGAGACCAGCCGAGATCGAGATCGAGCGAGATAGAGATCGAGCAAGATCGAAGGAAGCTTGCTGAGTCGAATAACAGAAAGCCGAGATATTCGTGATCAGGCAAGGATCGTGGCGGAAATCTCGGCACGTATCAAGTCAAGACCAGTTAATTAGTCAATCATGAGACTTTCTTCTGTATTTAGAATTGTACCATAAGTAAAACTCCTCTACAATATAAAGGGGGTTCTAATCATTTTGTAATCATTATATTCACCCATAACAAATCAATATATTACATTTTCTCTTTTAAACTCTCATACTCTGTTGTTCAGTTCATACTTTTCAATAGCATATTCAGTTGGTTCGAGGGCCATCTTAGCTCGAAGACCAAGGCTGCGCATTACATTGTTTGCATTATTTCCATTTACAGTCAATTTCTAATATCAATTTTTATATTTTTCAGCTTGTGCAAAGTGAAATCACATATCCTTAAAACCACTTATAAATATAATTATTACCCTATTTTAAGGGTAAACTGTTAGTTAACCTAAGCTCCTCCAAACTAGGAGCGGAGCTACAACAGGCGAAATGTAGTATTTGAACACTCTTTCCTCAAAAATTATACCATGTATAAGTTAAATATTATTTTTTGTACATATATTTGAAGTCGTAATAACTCCAAGTGAAATTTCTGATTTCGCCTAGCTCCCTTGGCCAAAGGAAAATATTTTCCTTAATTACTCTAAGTTTCTTGTGGTATTCTATAAGCCAGTTGAGAATTTTTGCAAAATTACTCTCTTCTAAAAGGAGAAGAAATAACAGAAATGATGTCAATTTAGGTTTTTAACCTTTTACATACCCGATACGTCTATACCACTTGTGGAAGGAATTTCCGTGACACGTCTCTTGTGGAACATTTCCCTTTCACAAAACCGAATTGTTGGCTATAATAGTGGACGTCGGGCAGTTCGGTTTGGATTATGAAAATTTTCCTTGATTTTCCGGTTTAATGGAATTATAAATCAAATGAAACCAAATAAACTCGGTTTGGCTCAATTTTTTAAATTTGATTCGAGTCACTCGATTTGGTTATTTTAAATTTTCAGTTGGAGCCTATACTTTGAACCAATAATCAAACAACTAGATTTATACTACAGTTAGAAAAGTACTGCGGAATGCAGATTCCAGATTTTAATGGAATTATGATGATATGATAGATCAAGGTAGACATTGGATTTAAACTTCACAGCAATTGCACTTACATAAAGAATTTTTCCTAGTTATGGTTGCTTCGCTATGTTAAAGTGGTAAGTACATTGATCATTAACAGGAGATTTTAGACTCGAACCTCGGATATAGAGTTTAGACGTGAATCTGGATTTAATAGGTCCCACATGCGAGTACTATTAATGTTTAAAATTCAATATTGACATTTGATTATTAAAAGTAGAGGATTGCCTTTTGAAATGGGCAAATTGCGCTTAAATAAAAATACAAACCAGATACCACTAGTATTAATCAACTGTTGAATTTTCATTTATAACTCACCAAATTGAGAGGCAGCATAATTAATGTACCTTTTTAACAAAAAAAATGTACTTTTTTAACCAAAAAAAAAAGTCAATTTAACTAATCCAGCTAAGTTAGATTTGAGTTCAAGAAAAACGACGTTGGAACAACATTTTCTGGAATGTCTTCTATTAACTATTTTAAAGCTTAAGATGACCAAATTTTTCCTATTTATAGCTTCAAATTCATTTGGAAATGTACTATTAGATATCAATATATGTCTGAAATGACATTGAAATTTAGTCATTTTTTCTCTTGCAAGCCCATCTTCCATCTATGCGAGAACTAAAGCAGTACATGTTGAATTAACTTTTAATCATGGTACGTCTAAGAGATAAGATCACAAGTTTGAATGTTTTTTTAATCTTTTTGAAATTCGTACTCAATTAAACAGTACCACACGAATTGAAACGAAGGGAGTAATCACTATTAAAAATTCGACCAAAACCGACCGACAAAACCGACCAATATCGATCGATAATTGACAAAAACTAATGGAGAAGTAACCGATCTGTAGCGGTCGGTAGAGCCAACCGATCGCCTTCGGTCGGTCAGTCACAACCGACCGGTTTGATCGGTTAATTAAATTTCACACCCGATCCAAAAGAAAAAAGACGACCGAAAAAATTAACCGATTTCTGTCGATTTATTTAAATCATGTAATTAAAAAAATGCGTCATCTGGGAATTGAATTGGGGTTTGTACTTCTTATTCTACCACTAGATCATTGATGTTTTTTGATATAAGACTTTCTTTAATTTTATTTATACTCTTTAATCGCATTTTTGTGTGAAAATAATAGATAAATTTCGATCAATTTTGTTATTAAAAAAAAACGACCGAAATTGATCGATTTTTTAATATGACCGACCGACTAAAACCATAGAGTTCGGTCATTTTTATAATATTAATTTTAATTTGTTTAAATGAAAAACTAGTTGAAGTTGATCGATTTCTTGAAAAATAAACTTTCCGGGATGCAAAAATAATTCTTCTCATTTTGACGCAAGTTGAAAACAAAATTAAAATAGAAAGCATTTTCACAAATCGTCTAAATTCAGTATTTCGATAGGTCGGCCATGGACGGTTTTGACTGAATTTCTAGCCTTGATTAAGGAATTCTTACATACTCGATGTAACCAATTATTGTATCAAGTTATCCCCGTTCTAGGATATAGTTTGATTTTAGGGAATCTTTCATAAATGTCCCAAATAAGTCTCAACTTACTAATATCTAGCCATTAATCGTAAATTTACCAAAACAAGTCAAGCACATATAAAAATTGAAAACCCAAATAAATAAGGTTTTTTCTCTCCAAGAATCACACGTAAAAATCTCCTTCCATATTCTAAGCGTGATCAATAACATTAGATATAAGACGGAAAGAAAATTTCATGGATAAGGTAGCGAATAAGGTAATGAAATATAAAAAAAATAGATACAAGATTAAGCAAAAGAAGGACATTTTTCAATGGGTATGGTTGAAATTCTTTGAAAACGTATAGATGAGTCAATATACAAAATTTGAGGAAGATTAGAGGTGATTCAGATATATTTGGTATCAAAATTCGTAGCTAAAATCGAGTTCCAAAAATTCTTCTGCGACACATAGTATTAAACATGTAATATGCATGTAGCTCACATACATGTATATATACACAGATATACATGTGATACATATTCGATACAAATGTGATACACAAATGATATACAATGTGATATACATATTATTAATTTTCATGTTCATTTTTTACTTCGAATCCAGGTTTATTAGGGCTAGCTGACTAGTACATTGTCTTCGATTCTTAGAATGACAGTATTAGGGTTATTTTAGTACTATCTTCCACTTCGGTTATCTAATACCCTGTCGTATTACTACTTGTGACTATTGCTTTTGTTATTGTTATTGCTACTGCTTTCTTCCATTTATTTTTCTCCAGCCTTACATTGTTGATATCATTTTCTTGGTCTTGTTGTTGTTATTTACTTGTTCCTATTCATCCTCTCGAGCCAAGGGTCTTTTGGAAACAGTCTTTCTGTCATCTAGGGTAGGGGTAAGGTCTGCGTACATATTACCCTCCCCAGAACCCACTTGTGTGATCCCACTGGTTGTTGTTGTTGTTGTTGTTGTTGTTGTTGTTGTTGTTGTTGTTGTTGTTGTATCTTCTACTTCGAATTTTCAATTCAAACTACCTCAAAACTCCACCCAATCATTCCAAAACTGAGATTCAAGATCCTTAAGATGTACCCGATCTATTCTAATAACACTCACTCAAAAGAAAGCAAAATTTTTGACTTTTTTTTTTACCACAAATTTCTAATTAGTTAATATTGATAAAATTTGATTAATATTAATAATATTTTATAAATTGATAAACTACTTATTAATGGACTTCCCACGATTTTAAGTAACCTTTATAATGTATTTACACCTTGATGGATAAAAACTTGTAAAATGAGGTGATGGATAAAAACTTGTAAAATCATACTACTAGCATACAGCGTGCTACGCATATTTCTGAACCGTAAGAATTTCCTAGTAGAAAGAAATTGAGGAACAATTTCTGACTTTAAAATGGACTTTGTGAGGTCAGTATTTATTGATTCTATCACCATAGGATACCCTCTATGGCCTCTGTTCGAGCCCAAGTTGCGTAGCGCTTTCTGACTTTGCGACATGAATTCAAATTAATCAAATCACAACAGAGACAACACTAAATGAGAATCCAACATAATATAAGAAATACCCTCATCTGGTGGGATTAGTTACGGTTGGCACATAATCTCAGTGCCAGATTTTGTAGCAGCAGCAGCAGGAGGAGGAGGAACCAATTGTCGCTGTGCCATAACCATAGACTTATAAATCTCCACAATCATCTTCTCATCATATTCTTTGAATTGCCTCATTCCGAATCCACTAACTCCATAATCACCTGTTAATCCACCGCTGCTCATAACCCTAGAATTAGCAATCTTTAACATCATGTTCACGTATGCATCGCGCATGTTTAACAGCAATTTCTTCGGCGAAAATCGCTTCACTTTCAGTTTCAGCCTTGGTCTCAGATTTATCCTCCAGAACCTTCCTCTCTTACATGCAGAACGTCCTTCCGTGGATAGATATTCGACCCGGTTCTTCCTTCTTCGACCCGCTCCGTTTAGCCTCTCATACCCTTTCCTCTTCCTCCTCCAGTAAGCCTTTAATCCACTGTATACATTTTTTGATGCTGATAATCCCTCCATTTGTTTCTCTCTTTTTTTTTTTGGATAGAAAATGGGTTTTATTGAATGCGTACAGGAAAGAGTATTGAATTTTGGTTTATAATAAAAGAGAGTTGGAAGGAAGTGAGGAGAAAAATGGGGAATCTTTAATTGTAGGGATAGGTATATGGTTTGGCCGTTATCTGTAATTTTCACGAGACATTATTGTTGTGTGTACTGTAGAAGATACTAAGGTTTATTATAGTCCACATGCTTTATGATAATCCTAGGTAGATTACATTAATTGTTTCATGGATATATTTAATCTATACTTATTCACAAATTAAGAAAATTATTACTACTTCTGGTTTATATTGTTAGTCTTTTAATGCATTTACACTCTCCATATGAAGAATATTTGATAGTTCTAATCATCAAAAATATTTGTATACTACTTTTTTCTTTAGTTTTACTTGTCCATAATAGATTCCGCACTGCTCTTTTTAAAAAATAATAAATAAAATATATATTTTAGCATAGTATTCATAATAATAACATCATTTTAAAAAGTCTTGAGAAATGATTTAAAAAATTAATATTTAATATAAGGATAAAATAGGGGGAGACATTATGTATCTCTAGATTTGCTAAAATGAACAAATAAAACTAAAAATATATTTTTAGGTAGTAGATAATTAACTAATATTGTAGTTAATGAATGTTCCACTAATTAATTGGACACGGGTGAAAAAAAAAACTAAAAATACCTTAAAATGTCATATATTTTAAAAGAAATTTAGATATACCGTTATACGGATTTGATGTCATCACATGACAAAATATGTGTTTTATAACCGTGGTGTCCGAAAATACTATAGAGTTACTCTATAGAAAGTCATCTTGTTATACTTGGACAAAATACTGAATTGGTCGCTGAAATTAATTGTATTTATTAGCTAACAAGTGTAATATATATATAAATATAAAATATTAATTTATCGGTTATTATTTTTTAAAACAGTTAAAAATATATATTTCTCTATTATAATTTTGTCGGTGCACTTGCAAGTAGCTGGATCAGAATAATGTGATTTGCAACTAAATATTTCAACGACATATCCTTATCTTGAAGCATACATAAAGTATTAAATGTGGGGTACTCTCCTTTTGATTCCTCTAATTTATTTCTGAATCTCTCCCTAACTACTTCCGTGATCACCAGTTGAAAAACCATTTATTGTGCAATTGAACTCATCAAGTTTGTCATCAACGTATTATATATATATATATATATATATATATATATATATATATATATATATATATATATATATATATATATATATATATATATATATATTCTGTGAGGTTTATTTAGATTAGAAGCACAAAATCCGCTTCATCTTATATAACTCTTCTTTTGTCTTATCGGCTATCGTTGTTGTTAAGCAGGTAAACCATTTCATTTAAAAATTTAAGCTATTAGAGAGTATATTTTTATTTATTTAATTATTTTTTCGATAACTGCATTGACGCTTGTGTACCCGCTACTGATATTTATTTCAATTTCTTGAGTTTTAGTATAGCTTTTGGATATTTTAGGATCTTGAATTAAAATATTCACATCTTCATAATAGTATATAAAGTTGTTGACAACAAGATCTAAGATAATGTAATACAATCACATGACTGACATCTCGTTAACTTAAAATATTTTTTCTTATTATAAATAAAAATTACTAACAAATGTTTCATGTGAATGTATGAGAGAAAAATTTCATATCATGTATTTGACTCGGCCAACAGAGATAAAAGTCTTTGGAGGTTGTTACGTGTCGACCAACTCCAAAGGGTCGAGTTCATGCAAAGAAAGCAAACCATCGTCGAGGACGAGGTGGCTTGTCAGAAAACGAGGATGAGGATGCGTACCAGTCCTCAGAATGAGTAACGACTAGTTTAAGGATTTAGATTTCCTAATAGAATATTCTAGCAAATATTCCTCTCTGTTGTACTATCTAGGGTTTGTGGCCATGTATCCTTATAAATAGGAAGAGGTGTAGTTCTAGAAAGGGGATCGAATATTTTTATAAAGAACAACATTGACATTCTCTGTGAAGATTCTTTCTTTATTGAATACATACAAAGTTTACCTTTATATCTCTTTTCCCAAATCTTTCCCTCTCGATTCAATAAGAATCGGAATATTCAATTGCCTATTATCATCCATCATTGTCAGAAAGCTCAGTAGAAAATCTCACCCTTGTTGGGTGAACCTTGTCTCATTTATTACTTAAATGACACTTATTGTCATTTATTTTTATCTTTCACATTATTAAGTTATTATTTCTCCATTATTGCTTTAACATTTTTATTTAACAACACATGTTGACATTCTTCATAAAAATACTAGATATGATATTTGGATATTAATAATGACTTAGATTAACCCTTTTTTCTATAAATCTAATTGTATAAATACCTAGATCTAAATCTTGGGTCATACAGTTTGGCGCCGTCTGTGGGGACTTCTTCGTCAAATTTTTAGTTTTCGTCCAGATCTACAACTTTCATGATTTGTTAACCTAACGTGTTGTAGAGTTATTGATGTTTGGCTATAATATATATTTTTAGTGCATTGCTTACCTTAAATTTTAATGTTTTAGTGATTAAATGTGTCGTTTAAGCCTAGCTGTGTCATTTTACGTGTAGGAGCAATGGAGGATGAAAATCTGTAAAGGTTTCACACTAGGACGTCAAAGATACACAAAAAGAGCACCAAAAGGCATAAAAATTGGACCAGACGCCAGAGTGGGCGACGCCTGATCCAGCGCGAGGTCCACCAGGGCGTTACAGTAGGCGACACCCACTCTGTAGCGCGCCTCACACCGGGCCTCGCGAGCTTTGAGGCCTGGTCCTTTAATAGCTCGTCCATTAAATATTTTCTACATGGATTTGAGTTTGGGGACTCCGACTCTAATCTATAAATACCCCTAAATATGATTAGTGAGGGGTTGGTCAATTTTGGAGGCAAGAAAAGGCAAAGAAAAATAAAATGGAGCACAAAATTCATCATTCTTCCATCTTTCTTAGTACTCATAGCTTTTATATTTAAAAATAATATTTTGATTATTGTTATGAATATGAGTGGCTAAGAACCTCATTATTCTGGGGTTATGGTTTACATGAATGTTGATATTTGGAGATTAATTTGATGATTTAATTTATCATATTGGGTTGCTTATTCATATCCCGAGCCTAATTATTTTACTACCTAGCTAACACTGAAATACTATATATGAATCTTGATTTGAACTTGAAAGAGGTAATTCTTGATTGCAATAGGATTGAATAGAGCACGATCTTGAACCTAGTCATCGGGGAATTGATTTGTGAATACGAATAGAAATATACTTATTTGTCGTACTTAGCCAATTGTGTAAGAAAATTGATAATGAGTTCTTTTTATCTCTAATCTCGTAGGAATATAGGATTTAGAATAAATTGAATAGGAAAGTAGAAGTTGTCAAATTTCTACGTGTATTATTGTCCTTGCAGATTAACAACCCAGATAAATTAATAATTCGAGTCGATTGAAGAATTCAACGGGATTATTATTCAACCATGACCCTGGAATATTATTTCTCATTGAATTAAAATCTTCGTGCTAAGTGTGCTAGTTAATTAGTTCTACTTTTAATCACAACTTTAGTTAGTAGAATCAATTAAATAAAAATCACCTTGAACTTGTTCTTGACTCGATAAATTAGAAACTGCTTGATTTAGTTGATAATTGATCACAAGGCCTCTAGGAACGATACTCCACTAACTCTTTATTACTTGATTGACCGCGTATACTTGCGTGTGCATTTTGAGAGCACCAAGTTTTTGGCGCCGTTGCTGGGGACTTTAAAATTAATTATTTTACTAGATTAAGCTTTTACTACTCATCGAATTAAGTGTTTAATATTCTTTTTGGTTGGGTGTTTGATCTCAAGTACTTTGCTTGAATGCGACAGGTTAGAAGCCAGGATAGACTACAGGATTTTTCCAGAACTTGAAATAGCATTTCCTAGAAGATTGAGAGAAGTTCGGGAAACAAATAATCTACAAGAACTCGTTCAACTTCCCGTTAAAATGGAGGATGAACACCCATTGGCGGTAAAAAAAGTAGTTATGCCCAGCATTGCTAATGTCACCTCTAGTATCGTTAAGACTAGGATCATTGGGCACTTCGAGCTTAAGTAGAGCATGGTCCAGCTACTTCATGCAAATTGACGGTTCATGGGACTTCCACACGAGGACCCCCAACAACATATTCTGAATTTCTTAGAGATTAGTGATATTTATATCACTAATAGAGTCATTTATGATTATCTTAGGCTCACATTGTTCCCATTTTTTCTCTGTTGGGAGAGGCCAAGAGATGGTTGAAATCTGAGCCAACTAACTCTATTGCATCGTGGAATGATTTGGCTCGCATATTCTTGGCTATGTTCTTTCCTTATAGTAAAACTGCAAAGATAAGAAATGAGATAGTTGCATTTAAACAGAGAGAAGGTGAATCACTTTATGCAACCTGGGAACGATTTAAGGGGCTACTAAGAGACTGTCCACACCATAACCAAACCAACGAGGTACTGACTCACACTTTTATTGTATGTCTTCACACTGAAACAAAAATAGTGGTATATGCAGCAGATGGTGGTCAAGTATTAGAAAAGAGCTTTCATGAAATTTATGCGTTGTTGAACAAGTTCTCCAAAAGCAACCTAGATTGGCAAAGGGAAGCCGGTAGACACACAATCCAGAAAGCTGTCGGGGTACTTGAATTGGATGTTGTATCAACACTATATGCACAGCTAGCATCTTTATCAAATAAAATTAGCAAGATGAATGTGGTTCAGAACCAACAACAGTTCCAACCAATGCAGCAGGTTCAACCAGTACAACTAGTGGAGGTGTTCTGCGAAGTCTGCAGCGAGGCCATACCAGTAATGTGTGTCCAGTGAATCAGAATCTGTTTACTTTGTGGGAAATGAAAATAGAGAACAAAAAGTTAGAATCAATTTGGAAATACTTATAATCCTAATTGGAGAAACCACCCAAATTTCTCATGGGGTGGAAATCAAGGAGCTCAGAATCAGCTCAAACCATAAGGCTAGCACCAGAATTTTTAGCCGCCATAGGTTGCTCAACTAGCTAATTCATTTGTAATATTGAGGAGATGCTAAGGAAAATTATATCAGATAATCAAAATCAATCTACTGCTATTCAAAATCTGGAGCGACAAATGGGGCAACTTGCGAGTGCCCAGAACAATAGGCCAGTTGGGGCTCACACTTCCTAGTGATACTGAGCCTAATACTAAAGCTCAAGTCAATAAAGTTACCTTAATAAATGAAATAGTATTAGAAGAAGTTCCAAAGAAAAAGAAATATATGATTAGGCATGAAGGAGAATTGGTTACTAAGCCGGTTGAGGAGACTGAAAAAGAGAGCGAAATATCAGAGCTAGTAATTGTTACAAGGCCACCACCTCCGTTTTCACAAAGACTGCAGAAGAAAAACATGATGCTAAGTACAATAATTTCTTAGATATTCTGAGCCAAGTGCGTGTAAATTTGCATTTGGTGGAAATTTTGCATGAAGTGCCTAAGTATACAAAGTGTTTGAAAGATATTATGGCAAACAAGCAAAGAGATAAAGAGTTTGAAACAGTTACACTTACTGAAGAGTATAGTGCTTGAGTTCAGAGTAAATTTCCTCCTGGTTGAAGGATCCAGGAGTTTCACAATTCCTCTATCTCTTAGGAAATAAGAAGTTGGTAGAGCCTTGCGTGATTTAGGGGCCAATATAAATTTGATGCCATCATCTTTGTTCAAGCAACTAGGATTGGAAATACTTAGACCGACTACAATCACTTTACAGTTGTAAGATGAGTCACCAATGATGCCAGAAGGAATTATTGAGGATGTGTTAGTTCGAGTGGAAAAGTTTATTTTTCATGTTGATTTTATTGTTCTTGATTACGAGGTAGATGAGGAAGTGCCCATTATTTTGGGGCGACCGTTCTTAACTACTGGTGGAGTGATTATTGATGTGAGGGAATGGAAGTTGAAGATGAGAGTTGATGAGGAGGAAATCACTTTTAATGTGTACAAGGCGCTCAATCTTCCCAAGCATTATGAGGACTTATCTGTGATCTCGGTGATTGAACCAAAGGTAATAGAGCCCGGGGTCGAAGTGAGTGTTGATGCCATCACAAAGAGAAGTGAACCTGAAAAGCTTCAATTGGTTGAAGATGTAAAATTGTGTAAGGGCAAGATAACGACGTTGCATGACAAGAACCTTGAGCATTGTGAGTATGAGCCGGGTCAATTCGTTCTTGTGCATAAGCCGAGATCGAAGCTCTTCTTTGGAAAGCTCCAGCCTCGATGGCGTGGTCCATTTGAGGTAGTTTGTGCTACAAGGCATGGCAATGTGGAAATTACGTATCCTATACATGGTGACACGTTTTTCATTAAGGAGCAAAGAGTTAAACATAATTGGGGTGGTGGCGTGCATCGTCACCAAACTTCGAGACTTGGTGGATGCTTGATGGAACACTTTGCGTCGTGTCGCGATGACAATTTAGGCGCTTCATGGGAGGCAACCCGATTCATAGTTTAGTTAGCTTAATTAGATTTTTCTTTTTTCTTTTTAGGTACTAACGAGTTTTTGGTTGAATTTTGGTGTTGAATAGGTAAGGGAGCATGGGGAGGTCAAAGAAGTTGATAACGAAGTTCAAAGCACGAAGGATCTTGCTACAAAGCTGGCGTCACCCAGCCCATCGTGCGGGTCCCCTTCGCATTACACCAGGCATCGCCACGCCTGCATCGTGCCCCACATTGAGCGTCACCTACCCTGTCGTGCGCTTCAGCTCGCGAGGCCAGGTGAGTTTTCTTTCCTTTTATTATTTTCAAATCCTCCCACACCAATTTTTAGCGCACTCACACACAAAATAAAAATAAAACACACACCCCCACGAACCCCATAGGATTGTGATTGTTGAGTACATGAGTGGTTACACTAAAAAATCCCAAGTTTATTTGGGAGGGTGAGAAAATCCCTCATCCACACAAGAGCTTACACAACTAGTGTGTGACAAGTGTTTATCAAATTGCCTCAAATGCAACTTTTCTCCCAATTGGAGCCAGTTGATACGCTAGTGGATTTTGAGCTCAATTAACATGAAAATTTAAGTGTGGGGTGGCTTACTGGAGCCGGAGTATATTGTTGAAAATGTGGTTTATATGTTGTGGTTACATGTGAATGAGTTGATTGCATGATGATAACATACTTAAATGGTGCAAGATGAAGTCTGAGTAACCTTGATTTAGTTAAGGACCATGTGTTAAGATCTTAAGTATGGTTCATTATGACCACATGTTGATCTAATGAGAAGGATCACAAAGAATGATCAGGGAGTTTTCTTACCACCCTTCTAGATTTTATTTGATTTTATATGCACTGAGGACATTGCAATACTTTAAGTGTGGGGTGGAAAATTCTTTGTGGATTGTACATTAGTATATTAGTATCTTTTTATTTCTCTCTATGTATACAAGGATTCCATGGCAGGTAACCAAGGAAATGGAACAAAAGCAACAGACAGCGTCCCGCTTAACCTTATAAGTGCCACCGACGAAGGGTATGACACCCAAGATGAGGAGTGAACCCCACGGCATCCCCCGGATTAGGGAAGTCGACTACACCCTTCTGCAGTACAACCAAACCGAATGGAAAGGGGGCTTCCACTTTTGCGGGAGAGGGGGCGCCACCCCCTTTGAAAAAGATCCTTGAATATTGGCTAACCGATGATCTGGTTAGCATGATAAGCAATAAAGCCCCATGCACAACCCCAAATACCACAAGAGTTCATGCAGCATAGCATAGGAACGAACAAGATGACCAACCGAACCCTCCCACTTCAGGTAACACTCATACAATTGCTGACAGTGTCCTCTCTGCCGTGTTAAAAATAAGGCGCTCAAGGAATAGATGAAGGATCACCAAGAACGGGTAGACAAGATACTAGGTGCCCCCAAACTGTTACGAAATAGAGACGCTGACAGGTTCATGGAGCAGCCATACACGGAAGGAGCGGCTCCTCAAGATGCCATCGTACCTCCGAATCTACGACAAAACGACTGATCTCGAGGACCATGTAACCCACTATTTCACCGTCGTAAAAGGCAATGACATCACCAAAGAATATATGTCCTTCATCCTATTGAAAACATTTAGTGAAACCATCACAGGAGGGGAGTTGACATAGTATTCACAGTTGTCAGCCTACTCCATAGAAACATTTGAAGAGATGGAAAACATGTTTGTGACAACACATGCTAGGTCCATGGAAGCCAAAACGAGGGTGAATAATATCTTTATAATCATACAATCCCCAGGAGAGGGGCTAAGGGACTTCCCAGCCTAATTCAACAGGGTGAGGATGACTTTACCAAACGTCTCCAAAGGAATGGCCGTGGCAGCCCTTCAAAATGGGATAAACAGAGAAGGCTCAAAGGCGACCATAAAGTTACTGAGCCGTTTGATGAAGTACCCCCCGGCTACCTAGGACGAGATCCACAATGCCTACTGTGTTGAGGTTACGGCAGATGACGAAGACCTCAATGGCCAACCTGACGACTCACCTCAGTACAGTCTGAACCCCGGAGGGAACACATGGACAATATGAGGAGAGATCCTCCAATACTGTGATCAAGCAGAGATCGACATCAACCTTATATCAGGCACCCGTCCCCAAATTTCGCTGTGAAGATGGCCCCAAGGTAGATCAGACATCCACATAAATGATCGAGGAATGACCCCTACTATCTGCTCATAACTTTTGTGTATCACCTACAAAGGTGGTATACGTACTTGAGAAGCTTGGAACAAAGGTGAAGTGGTCACCATAGATGTGGTCCTACCCAAACACCAGGAAGTCTGACGCCTTCTGTGAGTTCCACCAAGCATGTGGACACAAAATGGAAGATTGCCACACACTTAGATTGTAGGTAGGGAACCTACTACAGCAAGGGAACCACAAATAATTACTCATTGACAAAGGCAGAAACACCTTACAAGGGGTCGAGAACGCCCAGGCTCACCAAAGACACCTTTACCCGCTCGCACCATCTCATTGGTGGAAGTGACGACGCCTCCATCAATGGCATAAAGTTCACCTCCACTCACAAACTCAAGAGATCAATCACTTACAAACGGTATGACGGACCCAAAGAAACTATCATCTTCGATGAATCAGATGCCGATGGTTTGACTTTCCCTCATAATGATGCACGTGTTATTACTATATGAATACTTGATACTGATGTTAGGAGAATAATGGTAGACAAAGGAAGCAGATCCTACATCATCCATCCTCGAGTCCTCCTACAAATGAGACTCGAGGATAAGATAGTGTCGCACTGCATCACACTAACTGGTTTTAACGATGTAGTTGGATGAACTTAGGGTGAGATCACACTCGTCGTTCTCGCTGGTGGGGTAACACTTGAGACCACATTCCATATCATGGATCAGGACACCGCATACAATTCCATCAGAGGTCGACCATGGATACACCCCATGAGGGCAGTCCCCTCTAGCTTGTACCAAGTGATAAAGTTCTCAACCCCCTGAGGAATATTCAGCATACGAGGGAAACAACGCACATCCCGGGAATCCTATCGGATCACCTTTAACGGTACGACAACCCAACAAAAGAAAGAAAAAGAAAAAGAAGCATAACAATCAGCAGGGTCGAGATCCCCGCAGGTCAAAGCCAAAGACATTATTATGGACCCAGCGAAGCTGCAAGGTCGACCATAGAGGACCTCGATCTCGTCCAGCTAGATTAGAGTGACCGCAACACAAAATCCTATATCGGCTGCAAACTCCAATATCTAGGTAAATTTGGTCAATTTTTAATAGCTAAAACTGATTTGTTTGCCTTTAGCCATGAAAATATGCCCCGCATTCACAAGGAGATAGCCACATACAAGTTAAATTCGACCCCTACTACCCCCAGTAAGGCAAGTCCAACAAAAGTTCAACCCCACCATCATTGAGGCCGTCTATGAGGAGGCAGAGAACCTATTAGCCAATGGCTCTTTAAGGATTCCAAGTACCCCAAGTGGATTGCCAACGTGGTATTGGTCAAAGAGACGAAGAAGTGGAGGATGTGCGTGGAGTTCACCAATCTGAATAAAGCCTGCCAAAAGGATTCCTTCCATTGCCACACATCAACCAGCTCATCAATGCAACTGCAGGACACGAGCTGCTAAATTTTCTGGACGCTTACTCTGGCTACAATCAGATACTCATGGAAGAAGATGACAAAGAGAAAACCACTTTCATCACTAACCGGGTAACGTTTTGTTAACAGTAATGTTGTTCGGGTTGAAGAATGCGGGAGCTACCTATCAAAGGGTGGTTACAAAGATGTTCAAATGCCAGCTTAGTTGAACCATGGAAGTATACATCAACGACATGTTGGTAAAGTTCATAAGAGCCGAGGATCACATCGACCATCTAAAAGAAACATTCGAAATCTTGAGGAAGTATGGGATGAAATTGAACCCAGAGAAATGTGAATTTGGCGTAACTTCGGATAAGTTTATACGCTTCTTAGTATCATAGCGTGGAATCAAAGTCAACCCAGACTAAACTAAAGTTATTGATGGGATATTGGAACATCTAACCACTAAGAAACAAGTTCAGAGACTAATGGGTCAAATCGCCGCCCTGTCCAGATTCATCTAGAGGTTGTCTGATATGTGCCACGGGTTCTTCAACATACTCAAAAAGGATAACGGTCTCAAATGGACGCCTGAATGCATATAAACACTAAAGGAACTCAAGGAATACATATCATCACCACCCTTGATCTGAAAGCCCGAGCATGGAGAACGTATTCTCGTCTACCTTATTGTTTCGGAAGTAGCGGTAAGCACAGTACTAGTTCGAGAAGACAAAGGTACGCAATCTCCAATTTATTATACCAGTAAAACACTTATTGACACCGAGACGAGGTATCCTCACCTCGAGAAATTGGCTCTAGACCTTGTCATAGATTCATGAAAGCTTAGGTCTTACTTCTAGTGCCACCCGATCTCGGTCATCACCATGTTTCCTTTAAGGAGCATATTGCACGAACCCGAGCTGTCGGGGAGGCTGGCGAAGTGGGTGATCGAATTAATAGCTTGTTTGGTCAAGCTGCAAAAATTAACTTATTTTGAAAAGTGGTTTTCCTCAATATATCTCAAAAGTACTTTTAGTGAGAAGCCAACACTTCTGAGCAACAATTAGTGTTTGACCGAGCTTTTAAAAACTGCGAAGTCGTTTTCCAATCTATAAGTGAGCACGACATCACTTATCAGCATCACACAATAATAAAATCACAGGTGCTCGTCAACTTTGTCATGGACTTCAATGCCAAAGTGATGCCCGAGGTTGAGAGAGAAACTACTCAAGCTTCTCACTTAACACATGACATCTAGGTCTTACACACTGATGGTGTCTCCAACGAAAGCGGGTCCGAACTGAGAATCGTGCTTGAAGTCCCCACCGGCGAAGTCGTTCGCCAATTTATAAGGTGCCAGGATATGACTAATAACGAGGTCGAGTATGAGACCGTGATTGCATGATGAAGACCATCACTCGAATATGGGGCGATACATCCAAAGCTACAAAGCGATTCTCAGCTTGTCATGAACGAAGTTACCAGGACTTTCCAGATCAAAGAACAAAGGTTGTAGAGATACCAAACCGAGATATGAAAAATGCTACCCGAATTTGACGAGTGTCAGCTCGACCAGATTCTACCAACTCAGAACATCGAGACGAACAATCTCACCAAATTAGCCGCCACAACAAAAAGCATAACCCCTAGAGACAGGAGCGTGGTTCACCTCCTCAGCTCGGCACAAGACCACATCGAGGTAAAATCTGAAGCCTAACCTGGGACTGGAACAATTGTATTATAAACTATTTGCAGGATGTTACCCTCCCAAATGACAAAAAGGAAGCTAGGAAGTTGAGAATGCAAGCAACTAGGTACATGCTCCTTTATAAGGACTTGTATAAGAGAACGTATGGTTTCCCCTTAGCAAAATGTTTGGGCCCGAATCGAACCCAATGCGTTCTTGAGGAAGTCCATGAAGGACACTGCGACAGTCATTCCGGTGATCGTGCACTAGTTAGATGCCTCATATAGGCGGGATACTATTGGCCCACTATGAAGAAATACACCCTATAATTCATAAAGGAATGCGAGTAGTGCCAGAAGTATGCCCCAATAATCCACCAAGTAGGCGAACACCTCCACTATGTCACCTCTCCATGGCCATTCATTAAGTGAGGGATGGACAATTTGGGACCGCTTCCGCCAAGACGAGGTAATGTTAAATTCCTTTTTGTTTTAACTGACTACTTATCTAAATGGGTGGAAGTAAACGCATTCGCCCAAATTCACGAGTAAGAGGTAATCACATTCATATGGAAGAACATCATCTATAAATTTGGTCTGCCAAATGAAATAAGCTACGACAACGGACCCAGTTCACATGGAGAAATACCACCGAGTTTTTCATATAATGGCACATTAAAAGACTACTCTCAACCCCTTGCCACCCAGCCGGAAATTGGCAAACAGAGTCCTCCAACAAATCAATCTTGAACATCATGAAGAAGCGACTCGAAGATGCCAAGGGAATGTGACTGGAGATACTCACAAAAGTATTGTGGGCACACAAAACAACCCGAAAAACAAACACTGGAGAAAAATCTTACTCCCTAGTCTACGGGATGGAAGTGGTCATACCGGTTGAAGTAGGAGAATCGATCCTAAGGTACACCAATGAGAGTGGCAACGACAATGACGATAGTAGAAGACAAGACCTCGACGAGACCGAAAACCGAAAATACATGGCGTACATAGGAATGGTCGCATGGAAACAGCAAGCAGAACGCCACTACAACAAAAAAGCTAAGGTACTGTTACTCAAGATCAGGGACTACGTGCTCAAAGCCAAGACTTAAGCAGGAAGAGATCCCCGAGAGGGCATATTAGGAGCCAATTGGGACGGACCGTACAAAATCATTGGAAAGGAATACAAGGGTTCATTCCTACTAGAGACATTGGAAGGAAAGCTCTTACCAAACAATTGGAACATCACCCACCTCAAATACTTCAACTTCTGAAAAATAAGAAGTGTCTCGTAAGTCGCACTCTTTCTCCCTTACTTGAGTTTTGTTCCAAAAGGGTTATCTCAAGGAGGATCTTAACGGCACGACGGACGTGACATTTTGAGTGGGAGTATGTGAGAACAAACATATCTTCATTTCCCGACTCCTCAAAAATCTCCAAGTCGAATAATGAAGGGACTAGATATACTAGGACTGGACTGGAACACCATCCATCACCCAAACCTTGTAATTTTCTCCAAAAAAAAGCCTCATGGTGAAATGATGTAATTGATGAAATGATATTGAAATAAATGAGATATCCGTTCATTAAAACCGCTCTCCTAAAAAGGTATGTTCGACCATCTCGGAAAACACCTATCGGCCCTCTGCCTCAATTAAAATTAAAGGTACATTTGACCAGCTTGAACAACACCTATCAGCCCTCAGCCTCGACTCAACTTAAAGGTACATTCGACCAGCTAGAACAACACCTATCGGCCCTCGGCCTCAATTAAAAGTAAAGGTACGTTCGACCAGCTCGAACAACACCTATCGGCTCTCGCCCTTGATTTAATGTAAAGGTACATTCGACTAGCTCGAACAACACCTATCATCCCTCAGCCTCAATTAAACTTAAACATGCGCTCTATAATCTCGAACAACGCCTATCGGCCCTTGGACTCGACTTAACTCAAAGGTACGTTCGACTAGCTCGAACAACACATATTGTCCCTCGGCCTCGACTTAACTCAAAGGTATGTTTGAGCAGCTTGAACAATACCTATTGGCCTCGGCCTTGACTTAACTTGAAGGTAGTTGGACCAACCTCGACCTAACTTAAAGGCATGTTCGATCAGATCAAAAATACCTATCGACCCTTGGCCACACCTTAACTAAGAGACACATTCAACTGATTCAAACAAAGGTCGATACAGCCCACGGCCACCTCGACCCCACGGCTATCACAACCTAGAGGATAATAATGAAAAAGGGAAGGCAGAAGAAAAACACATAAGTGCAGCAAAAACACGTAAATATAATAAAGGTACGTACAAAACCAAAACCAACAATAGAAATTTATTCTAATAGTTCAGAATTCTCTTTTCTCCAATTCGCATATCCTCTCCTCGAGCCTGGACTCCCTAGCTTCATGGACATTGTCCCAGTAGCGTGGAGGGTTCTATTCACCAACTCTAAAAGAGCGGCCCTTTTACAAGTGTCCATTCGGGAGGACTCCGCCTCTTCCAGCAGTTACTGCTTGTCAACGACCTCTCCCCGGAGCATGTCAATTTCTAACTGACACCCATCCAACTAACTTTGTAGTTGACCAACCTGGCTCTGAAGGTCGCAACACTGGGCCTTTACACCCTTGCTAAGCTAGAGCTCCTCCTCCCTTCTCCTCAGCGACCTCTTACGAGAGCTGAGTCGTTCCACAAAGACAAGCAACTCTTTGTCTTTCTTTCTCAGCTCCTCCCTCAACACAGGCGCACCGATGCCCCTCATCCTTCATATACTTCCAATGGAAATCCTCGTATTTCATCCGCAATATATGATATAACTCTTTTCGCTTTTTCTCTCTTTGCACACTCTCAAGCTCTAAACCACTCTATGATTGCCAAAGTCAACTCAAGAGTCATAAAGTCACTGACTAGAGCTATTTCTTTCAACAACCTTGTCTCTAACCATAAGCAGGTAGTTAAGTGTGTTGGTACCAATTGAAGCATGGTTGACTTTTTGAGCATGACTTAATTAGATCTTTTTATTCATTACTAATACTATTATTACCTAAACTCAAAAATGGACTCATTCCCTTAAGAAGGTTGTCACGTCATCCATCATTGGGATGAGTCACCCGGTTCACACAACAACTACCTTTGAAAAGAACCGTGGCGTTAAGAAAACCAAAGGCTTATTATATACCAAAGCATAAAAAGAAGCTACTTAACAAAACAAAAATTAAAATGGAAAAAATAAAAAAGTTAATAAGCAAAAACAAAGATAAAGAAGCTAATGAGCAAAAACTACTAAAGGTAGAATGAATATACATAATAACAGAGAGAAGATAGATAAATACAAATAAGAAAAGAAAAGGTATCATCAAATTATTACAGATCAAATGTATCAAAGTGTACCAATGTATCAAATAAACTCCACCCCCTCCCCCCCCCCCCCCCCCCCCCCCCCCCCCCCCCCCGAATAAAAATAAGCATTGTCCCTAATACTTAGCAAAATAAGAGTAAAGGATGAGAGGGTGAAGAAAAATACCTATGGATCCTTGGACATCTCAGTATCCCCAGCAATGTCATCGCCCTCAGAATCAGCCAACTGAATCTCATCATCATCAAATCTAGGTGTGGCTGGGTTGGCGAACATCTCACGCACTGCCTCAGCAGTGTTGGTAGCAAGGTCTGACTCGTCAGACTGGCCAGCTGGTGCTACCGGTGCAGATGGTTCTCTAGAATTTTCTTCAGTGTCTCCTCAATGTGAGAAGGAACTTGTGATGCATGTGAAGTATACTACACTACAACAGTACTGGACAAGTCAGACAACTTTGCAGTAGTTGTTTCCATCCAGTTGTTGAGACTCGCCAATGTCTGGAGACTTGCAGCACAGATAGTGGGTAGTTAGCATGGGCACTGGCCTCAGAGCTATGGTTGGAGCTGTGGAATGAGCTATAGTAGAGGCTTTGGATGATGGTGGAGGCATAGCAGCGACACTGGAGGAAGGCTCAGCCGAAGTGGATGGAACATCAACTATCTTAGAAACTACCACTGTTGGCTAATCAGACTGGCATGTGGTGGTAGGAGGCTGAACTTTCTTCTTTGGGTTGCTCGCATCCATCAATGAGTACCAATCAAAAGGATTCTTCGGCTTCACCTTTGTGTCAAAATTCCTCGGCTCTACCTATGCATTAGTGAGCTATTATGTAATAGTGTTGGGACAAGGGTAGGGCGAGCTATCCTATTGTTCTATCAGTGAGATATTGGAAGACATCACAACACCCACATTGATTGGTTACCCGTCCATAATAGATGGCACAAGAATTGCTCGAGGAATAGGAAGGTGAGTCTCATTCTAGCTTGGATCCAGTCTGCTGCAGACAAAGGATTGTCACCCCTTCGCCTCAAAACTTAGAGTCTTCATGTGGATAGGAATCCCAGCAGCGATCCATGGTCATCCCCAGTGTGCACTTCTCTAGATACACCTTCGGTTAAACAACCTCGAAGCCCAAGTACGTGTTGAGTGTATGCTGATCAAACATCACTTTGAGGTTACGTACTTTGGTCACCTTCGTCCCCTTTTTTATATGAGCCACATTAGCATAGAATATACGGGTGAGGTATTCTCTGGCATCCACTACACTCTTGGTGAACCACATCCACCCCTTGCGTTCCCTGAATTGTATCGATATGGTTGGTTTGTACTTCTCCAAGTCCTTGAACAGACACTGTCGCTCAAGAGTTAGCGACCTCACTGGACACCACATATGGAAGCTGGTGAAGGCGGCCGGGCTGACAAAATGGTACTCCCAAATCTTTTTCTTCTTTGATCTTTCAAGGCCAGCAGTTGTAGCATCTCCCCCTCTGCCACCATCAGGATATCATGAATTGGTGTAGAAACCTGTGCCTCAGGAACTGGAGTAGCCAATGGATCAGAAGCCTAACTAGCACTCTCTGATCCCTCGGAAGTGCTTTGAGATTAACGGCTCGTCCCTGAGCTGGTATCTCCCCTGAGGCCTCGACTGTGTGACCGGCTGCTCCTGTGCAAAGATTGAGTTGCCCTTTGACACTTCCATATACGAGAAATAGGAGCTAGAATCGAAGAGGTCTGCACCTCTCCCTCTGCCTGCTGGTGCTTTCTTTCTTATCATCGGGGCAAGGCACTTTTTTCTCTACTCTGAGAAGATTCACCTCTCCCTTTTGATGTGTCGCCTTGTCCTCTTGATCGAACCATTGTCTGTATCAAACAGAGAAGATTGTTAGTTGAAATTTTATTTTCAAACACATATAGGGGACATGTAAGTAAAAGAGAAACCATAAGACACAGTAGGAGTATGCATTAAGTCATGCCTGCACGGAAAAGGATCTGCAGTCCGCACAATTTCACTTGCGGCCGTAGATGTAAACTTCCAGAACACACATTTTTGTTGTGCGGCCGCAGAGGAGAAGTGTGGTCCGCACAATTTGACTTGCGGTCGCACCTCAGAATCCCAAAAATGCTAACTCTCTGATGACAGAGAATTGACCAATCTGCGGCCGCAAAAGGATTTCTGTGGTCCGCACAATTAGACTTGTGGCTGCAAATTGGAGTCTCAAAGTGAGTACTCTCTGATGACAGAATATGTTCTGTTCTGCGGCCGCAAAGAGAATTCTGCGGTCCGCACATTTTAACTAGCGGCCAGTGATTCCTTCGTCGCTGAGTTTCCCAAATTTGACATTTACGGACCGCACAAATTCAAGTGCAGCCGTAGAATTCAAAAGTTACGTACATACCACAATTTTCTACTTAAATTTGTTCAATTTCTTGCACAATTAGACATGAAAACATTGTAAAAACATGAAACTATACTAACCCAGTCCCCGTAGAGCATTTATCAAGTTAACCCAGTTCAGATCTACCCCACGTATACATACAATGGAACTCTAATAACAGATGGCCTAAAAAGAACTAAAAATTTACCAATTAAACTAACTAAAAAGATTATTAAGAAATTGAAGCATACCGGATAAAGGGAGTGTAATGAGTGACTAATCGAGGTGGCTTTATGTGTGGACAGTGAAAACTTCAAGAAAACTTTAGTAAGGCACAATGTTTTTTCAAAGTTGGAAAGTGAGGCCTACAGTGATATTTATACCAACTGTTGGATAAGGGGAACAAGCGCGAGTGCAGCCACAAACTTCATCTGCAGTCCGCACTCTTTCACCTGTAGGCCTCATCTAAGAACTTCATTTGCGGTCCACACATTTTCAAGTGCGGCCACATATTTCAGGAGCGGTCGCAGATCGACCATCGCACTAACAAGCTTAAACTTCAGAGAGTTGATATTCTTGGCGTTTCAAATGTGCAGTCCGCAACAGAAAAAATGTGGCTGCGATTCTCTTCATCTATGACACATGGATTTGTTCGGTCTGCACCATTTTTGAACACATATCCATATTTTTGTCGACAACTCCTGTAAGTCACACACATCCTTGTAGCACACTTCTAATCAAGTTAGAACAAAAATAACACCAAACTACCAAAGAAAAAGGAAAAGAAACATGGGTTGCCTCCCAAGAAGCGCATGATTTAACGTCGCGACACGATGCAGAATACCATCAAGTGATATGAATGACCACCACGACGTGGCTATCTCCAACTTTTCTCGAGTAGTGCTTCACCCGGTGACCATTGACTCGGAATACTTCATTATTTTTTTTCTTCAAGTCTAACGCACCAAAAGGTGTCACACCTACATTTTCAGAAGGACCACTCCATTTGGGTTTTAGCTTCATGGGAAACATCCTCAACCTTGACTTAAACAACAATACAAGATCTCCCATCTTGAACTCTTTGTTCCTAATGGTTTGTCATGAAGATATTTCATCTTTCTTTGTACAAGGACGAACTTGCATAAGCATGGTATCGGAACTCATCCAATTCATTCAAATGTGCCACCCTCAAGTTAGCGGCTACATCCCAATAAAGATTCAACTTCTTAAGAGCCCACATGGTCTTGTGCTCTAGTTCCACCAGAAGATGACAAGCCTTCCCAATCACCAACTGGTATGGGGGCATTCCGATAAGTGTTTTATAAGCCGTCCGATAAACCCATAATGCATCATCAAGCTTCTTGGACCAATCCGACCGATCATCATTCACAATTTTGGACAAGATACTCTTTATCCCCCGGTTGGAGACTTTCACTTGCTCACTAGCTTGTGGGTGATAAGGAGTCGTGACATTGTGAGTAACACCATACTTGTTAAGTAAAGTGTTGAATGTCTTGTTGCAAAAATGTTACCCCCCATCGCTTATAATTGCACGTGGAGCACCAAACCTTGTGAAAATATTCTTCTTCAAGAAATCCACCATACTTCTCGCCTCATTGTTGGGTAAAGAAATGACCTCAACCCATTTGGACACATAATCCACAGCGATCAAGATGTAGGTGTTTCCACAAGAACTCACAAAAGGTCCCATGAAGTCAATACCCCAAACATCAAAATTATTAATCTCCAAGATGGTTGTGAGAGTCATTTCATTTTTCTTTGAGATTCCACTGGCCCGTTGACAGTCATCGCATCTTTTTACTAGCTCACTTGCATCCTTGTAAAGAGTGGGTTAATAGAAACTGCAACTAAGCACTTTGCCATCATTCTTGCTTCATCATGATGACCACCATATGGCGAAGAATGACAAGCCCCAAGAATTTCACCTTGATCTTCTTCCGGTACACATATTCTAATCACCCCATCCGTACAAATCCGAAAAATGTATGGTTCATCCTAATAATAATCTTGACAATCACGTTTGAGCTTCTTCCTTTGGCTTGAAGAGAACTTATCCGTAATGATTCCACACACAAGAAAGTTTGCTAAATTCATGAACCATGGCGTCTCTTTCATTGAAATTGCCAAGAGTTTCTCATCGGGGAAGGAGTAACTGATTTCTAGGCCATCATGCAACCTCCCCTCCTCCTCCAAACAAAACAAGTGCTCCGCCACTTGGTTTTCACTACTTTTTCTATCTTGGATGTCAATATCAAACTCTTGAAACAAGAGCACCCATATCATCAGCCGAGCTTTGGAGTCTTTTTTTCCATAAGATAACGAAGCACCGCATGATCAGTGCGGACAATGACTTTTGCACCCATCAAGTACGGGCGAAACTTATCAATTGCAAACGTAATAGCAAAGAGCTCTCTCTCTGTAACGGTATAGTTGACTTGGGCACTCTTCATGGTCTTACTAGCATAGTAAACCGGATGAAAAATCTTGTTAATGATCTGCCCCAAAATAGCCCCAACCTCTACGTCACTTGCATCACACATGAGTTCAAAAGGCACACTCTAATTTGGAGTGGTGATGCTGGGAATAGTTGTCAACTTGAGCTTCAACAATTCAAAAGCTCTCATGCAATCATCATTGAAGTTAAACTTATCATCCTTCTCAAGAAGCTTGCACAACGGGTTCACCACCTTAGAGAAATCCTTGATGAAACATCGGTAAAACCCCCCGTGGCCTAAGAAACTTCGTACACCTTTCACCGAAGTTGGAGGTGGAAGCTTAGAAATCACTTCAATCTTTGCTTTGTCAACTTCAATTCCGTTCTTTGAGATTTTCTGGCCAAGGACAATTCCTTCCTCGACCATGAAATGGCATTTCTCCTAATTAAGCACCAAATTTGTTTCTTCACATCTAGCCAAATATTTGTCCATATTTGCAAGACAATCATCAAAATAATATCCAACTACCGAGAAGTCATCCATAAAAACCTCAAGGTAGTCCTCCACCATGTCCGTGAAAATAGCCATCATACACCTTTGAAAAGTCGACGTTGTATTGCACAAACCAAATGGCATCTTCTTGAAGTCCATAGTACTATAGGGACATGTGAATGTTGTTTTCTCTTAATCTTCCGGAGAAATGAGAATTTGGTTGTAGCCCGAGTACCTGTCAAGAAAACAACAGAAAGTACAGCCGACCAATCTATCAAGAATTTGATCTAAGAAAGGAAGTGGAAAGTGATCCTTCCTTGTGACTTTGTTGAGCTTGAGATAGTCCATGCACACCCTCCATCTGGCCACCGCTCTTGTAGGAATCAACTCATTCTTGTCATTGGTGATCACCATCATTCCCCCTTCTTTGGGACACATTGAACCGGAGAAGTCCATGAACTATTGGAGACGGGACATCCAACCACTTGATAATATCCTTCTTGACAACTTCTTGCATAGCCTCATTGAGTCTCATTTGATGTTCAATAGATGGTTTGGCGCCATCCTCCAACTTGATCTTATGCATGAAAAGGCAGGGCTTATCCCCCGAATATCCGCCAATGTCCACCCAATAGCCTTCTTCCTCTTTTGTAGCACTGCCAATGTGGAATCTACCTACACGTTTGTCAAAGAAGAGGAAAGAATAACCGGTAAAGTAGAAGAAGGACCAAAAAATTCATACCGAAGATGTGGAGGCAATGGCTTCAACTTCAAGGTAGGAGGCTCTTTAATAGAAGGCTTTGTAGGAGGAATTGTCCTATTTTCAAGATCCAAGGACAATTTCCAGGGTGCATAGTTGTACGACCCCATTCCTTCAAAAGAGTTCACACATTCCATGAAGCTATCCATCTCATCATCTACAAAGTTGAGAAAGACGGCCTCCAACATATCACCAATATTGATTGTAGCACTTGTTTCATCAACAACAACATCGGTCACCAAGTCCACAAAAGAGCACACCTCATTGCTATTTGGTTGCTTCATGGACATACGCACATGGACTACCACTTTTTCATCACCAACCCGGAAGGTAAGTTCTCCTGCTTCAACATCACAAAGAGTCTTCCCCATAGCAAGGAAATTTATCCCAAGAATTGGCAATTGTTCATTATAGGAATCATCTTGCTCAAAACTACCATCTTCTTGCACATAGTTCTCCACTCGATTTTGCACTTGTTGAACCTCGGTTCTCCTCTTGTTCACCATCATGTTCACTCCTTCCATAGCATTAACTTGCTTAGGATTTTGCACTTGATTTAGTTGGACCATTTCTAGTTGAGTCATGGTAGTTGTCAATTCGGCAATGGCTTGCCCATGGCCTTGCAATTCTTTGTGAAGGTAGATCATATTAGGGCTACCTTGTGGAACATTGGCTCGGTATTGCGAAGCCGATGACATTTCCGCCATCTCATCCAAAATATCACATGCCTCCGCATAAAGTGTAGTCATGAAGTTCCCACCGGCAAATTGATTCACTACACATTGGTTGGTTTTGTTAATCTCACGATAGAAGGTTTGTTGAATCATGTTTTCCGTCATATCATTGTTGGGACACTCCATGACCATAGTTCTATAGTGTTCTCATATCTCGTGTAGTGGTTCATTCGGCTCTTGCTTCAATGCCAAAATCTCATCTCAAAGTGTAGCCATGTGCCCTGGAGAGAAGAACTTAGAAATGAACTTTTCCGCCAAGTCATCCCAAGTGTGAATCGAATGGTTCGTCAATCGTTCCAACCAATCTAAGTCTTTCCCCCGTGGAGAGAACGGGAAAAGTCTTAGCCTCAATGCATCCTCTGAGACATTCATTTGTTTTCTCTCCTAACAATTATCGACAAACCCTTCAAATGTTTATACGCATTTTGAGTTGGAACACCGATGAAGAAATCTTGTTTCTCAAGCAAAGTGAGCATCACATTGGTAATTTGGAAGTTGCTCGCCCTAATATGGGGAGGGACTATTGCACTTGCATATCCTTCATTGGGTAATATTCGGTATGGAGTCGCTCTTGGTGGATGTGGGGTTAGAGCGGGTGTCACACCTCGTTTTCTCGCGAAAGCGAACTTTGACGCGTGACAACTCTTTTAAATGAGGTATTAAAAGAGAAGAGTCGCCACGCACCCATTATGAAAATAACTCTTTTTGACCAGTCAACATTATCAAAGATCGGCTAAGGGCTAAGAGAAGGTGTTCGGCACTCTTCGAGGCCCACAACTATGGGTTCTGACCGAACTTAAAATTATGTGGGTTATGTAATTAAGCTAGATGATCAAATAAACACAAAATATAAAAATCAAAGATATTTATCGCAACACATGGGAATTGGTACAAATCTTAATGACTACAATGATATAACTTCATTGGTCTATATTAAACAACCGAGTGTAGATAACAAGTACATAAAGGAAAAACCGGGGGGGTGCTATGTTTTTTAGACTAAATGATCACCCTGTGTAACATAAATAATACTTCGTAACTCTCCTAAGGTAGGGGTTACTCATATTATTCAGCAGGAACATACTACCATATTCTGCTACCCAATTACTATGTTAAAGTTATTTACTTAAAGGCGCTTTAATTCAATTCTAAATCGTACCCTATGTGTGCACTACCCGTCACATGCCTATGGTCTAGGACGCTTTGGACCTTTATTTGTGTGGTTCTAGACTTACTTAAGCTGCTAAAAATGGTAAAAATAGGCGTCATTCAAAACAAATAGAAATTCATGTAAAGATAATTAAAAGCCCAAGTTAGCCTCCACACATAAAAAAACAAAGGCACGCTAGTAGTTCAGGAAATAGACAGTGTTCAGACATATTAGAGTCATTAAATCCTATAGGCATGATTTCTATATGGTTTTAATGTTAACAGGTAATGTTGCATCGACTATGTTAATGTACGGGTATATTAGATCGTTATGAGTCCTATAGACATGGTCTCTAAGTGATTCTGATTTCCGGTGTTATATATACAAGCATCATTCAGTCATTGTGAATCCTATAGGCATGATTTCTAGGCGATTATGGATTCTAATAGTATATAGGCAGTGCAACAATTTCTGGATTAACGCATAGGTGAATTGACTGTAGCAAATCCTATAGGCATAATATCTAATCATTTGCGTAAATAATTAATGAAACAGTCATAGTTCTGAATTATTACCACTGGGTTTATAGGCATGCATCTTAAACTGATGACAGTATAAAAAAGAAAGGGGAACAATTGATTAGAATATTAAAGACCTATAGTCATGGTATCTAAATAAGTAGCACGCTAAAAGTAATTGAAACAATTGATATATTGAGTATTTTGAAGTCTTATAGGCATGGCATCTAGATGAGTAAAATATTACAACACCCTAAGATATGTCATCTAAGGACACACAATAGTGAAACAGGCAAAGTAAATACTGGAAAGAACATATGTATGTGCGTGTGACTCCTATAGGCAGGCTTTCTACTCATGACATCAAAACATGTAAAGAAAATAGTGAGTAAACCACATAGCTCCTATAGGCATGCTTTCTACCCGTTTATGTGAGAATTAGAGTACCCCCACCATCTCTAACTAATTTTCTGTTTCCGTTTACAAATTATTACAGACCCAAAATTAATGAATACAAGTGCGAATTTTACATATTAAAATATTACAGGCCCAGTACACATAGTAATCCCAAATTACATAACCCAACAACACCTGAGCCTTCAGCGAGCTTCACCTTTCAAACAGACAGTAAACTCAGAACCCAGCATCTCAAGTGTCAGAGTGTATCAAATACAATCTCATTGCCATACACGAATTCTTACCAGAATGAGATGAGAGAAACCATATATAGTGACCAATTGACAGTCCAGAAGTCTACTTGCAATGGTCATAATACTTAGAATCGAAGGGAACAAGATTGGTTAAATAAGAGAACTGGAGCATACCAAATGGGTAGACAATTTTTGGCATGAAAGGTTCGATATAGAAGAATCAACCCCATATTGAACAATCACTCGACAAAGAGAAGGATATAACAAACTGAACAAAATTTCACATTAAGAAAGTTGAAAAAGGCAAGTTCATTGACTTAACAGGACAAACATACACATGATAATTTCCCAGCAATCTAGATATTGACCAAAAGCTGTCGTAAAGAAGATTTCAAACAAGTGAGTCTTATTTGAAGTAGTTATTGTCAGAAAGATATGCAATTCCACATGAGGGTGACCACAAACAGCATGGAAACACTAATAGCATGGCCTACTATGATCCTCAGTAGTGTCCTACCTCATGAGATCATGCATCACCTAAAATGGAATGAGACAAGCAAGCAAAACCATTCACACCCAATTGCCTAGACATTAGGGAGAACTAAAATAGCAATTTATCCTAAACAAAATATGCAACAGAACATGAATAGAAACATGCTTCAGCGAATCAATACAGCCTTAGAGATCTATCATATTGGACAAGAAGAACTTCACAAAGTCTAGAATACAAACATAGAAATGCAGGATATAGTAGAGAACACATATTAATCTAATAACAAACTAAGGAAGCTGGAATCCATTCCAATAATGACAACATCCCACATATGCTGAAACCTACTGAATTCAACTAACAAAGAACATGGAATTGCGAGGGATTATAAAATAATATTATGGAATTACAATATCAGGGATCCATAAATACCAAAGAAATTGAACCACGCTTACAGAATTTAAACAACATCAACACATAGAACACATATGTCCTAGATAAACAGAAGGAAAATAGTTAACATTGCCAGAGTTATGGACACTAACCAGTAGCGAAATTAAACGAGCAAAAGAGTAAGGAGTTTAGAATATTGGTAGCAAGAACCCCAGATCCCCGATGCTTCAGAGTTCACAAGAGCCTCGAGAAAGGCTCCGAGTAGTGCTTGCACCGGAGGAGGTTATTTTAACAATATTATGGCCTTGGCTTCAAGCCGGCCAAAGACCCAAATGTTTCAGAGTGAGGGAAAAGTATAGTGAGTGCAATAACAGTCAAAAAGTTCGGTCCTTAGAGGGGAAATTGGGGAGGGCTTTATATAGTAGCAGATTTAAACGAACAAACAAGGAAAAATACTAAATCAAACACACATAAGGAAAGAGAAGCATGAAAAATCAATTTAGAATCAATTTGAGAGAAAAATCAAGTAAACTCTAGTTCAAAAGGGAGAACACAAATGGCCAAGAATCTCACTGAATTAGACCCATATAGCTTGGTAGCGAGTGTATCAGGTCAAAAACATGAGGATAGTACAGAATCGGAGATGAACGAACACTTGCTGACTCATCTTTCATAAATAATCGAGTACCAAGTACTGTAATATTGAGGAAATGGTAAGAACCATCATGTGTACAAAAAGGAAAGGGAATATGGAAGATTTTCCATATGATATCGGATTAGGGGATGGGATTTTAATGGAGGCGACTAGGGTTTTTGGTGTGAGAGTGAAGAGAGAATACAGAGGCAGCTGGTTGGGGAAAATGGGTCTCTAGGGTTTGGAGTGAGGGTTATAAAGAGAGGTGGGGATTTATTATGGGTCGTTGATCACTTAAGATCAACGGCCAAGATCGAATAGGAAACGGGCGGGTTAAATGCGACGGGTCGCGACCAGATCCATTAAAGGGGTCGTCTGGTTTGGGATGGGGAGGTTGGTCTAAATATTTGGGCCAATTTGGTCCTAAAATTAGCCTTGAATTGGCTATAAATTAAATAATGCGAAATGGTTAAAAAATAATTGATAAAAGAGATTAATAAATAATAAAAATGTCATTTATGCATTAAAATGATTTAGAATACTAGCTTGATATTATAAAAATATGAAAAATGCAATTTAGCATAAACAATGCAATAAATGTAATTATGCAAAGAATATAGGCTATTATTGCAATATTATGTAAATAGCTTAAGAAATACAAACATAAATTACGTGAAATGAAGTAAAATATTATGAAACATCTATGTGGAAGAAAATAATAAATTTGGATGATTACTTCATCATAAATAATTTAAAGGGATAATTAATAAATGTTTAAGTAATTTAAATGCAATAAGATTAATTTTAAATCTCTAAAAATTACAGAAAATTATGCAAAAATACTTGTATAAATCTTGTAAATTAAATAATGAAGCAAGATGACATGATGAAAAAATATATATATTTTGAAAAATATGAGGGCAAAATTGGATATCAACAACTGCTCCTCTTTACCCCGAAATGATGAAAGAGTTGTTGGGTAAAGAATGGTGACCAAATTTAGCCGAATTGAGTGGGGAATGATGTGATTTTAAAAAATGGGGGTCGAACCCTGGTTTCTGAGTTTCATACATATTCCTGGTGTTATGAGAATCGGGCCATGTGTAGTTTTGATACAACGGCGAACAAAACCGACAGAGTTGTTATAATAATGGTCGTATGTTCTGAAGAAAGTTTTTGGGGTAGGATAGTGTTGTAAGTAAAGGACAATTTAGATGTGGTCATGAACGAGAATTTTGGACGCTACGGGTGTATGAGAGAGATATTTGAACGGTCGTAGAGTAAAAGGTAGTCAATTGCTGATAGTCAGTTACGTCAAAGGATGTGAACATTGTGAACGAAAATCGAAGCGAACATTTCTCCTGTTTAAAGAACGGTTACCTCCCGAGTTACCTGCAAAACTTAAAACATAGTGCATGCAAATATATATGGGTTATTGCGACAATTTAAACATGATGCAAATTCCCTTTGGTCCATGAAGGTTGTCTTTAGATGATGAGGATGATGTCCTTAGACCATGACGTCCTGGGCCATGAAGCGTATGATAAGGGATACGCAGGCCATGAAATGGTGTCCACGGGCCATGAGGATGATGCCTTTAGACTATGACGCCTTTTAATAATGATATCCAGTTTTGAGAAATCCTCAGGCTATGGAATGGTGCCTTCTGGATGTGAGGATGGTGCCTTCGGACTATGACGCCTTTAGACAAAATGGCGATGTTTCAGCCTAAGAAGTGCAAAGATATTATGCGCTTATTTGTATGTAAGGATGAGAAAAGACAAGGCTTAATCTTAGAGGGCAGTTCTTAGTCTTATGCAGTGTAGTGGAGATAGTGTTTAGTCTCATATAAGGAAAGGAGACAATGCTTAGTCCCTGACAGGGAGAGTCAATGCTTAGCCTCATGCAATGGTGAGGGCAGTGTTTAGCCCTATGCAAGGAAAGGCAATGTTTAGCCTCGTGCAATTATAGAGGCAATGTTTAGCCTCGTGCAAGGAATGGAGAGAATGCTTAGTCTCATGCAAAGAAGGGCAGTGCTTAGCCTTATGCGACTATGGAGGCAATGCTTAGCCTCATGCAAGAAATGGAGATAGTGCTTACTCTCATGCAAGGAAAGTTAGTGCTTAGCCTTATGTAATTACAGAGGCAATGCTTAGCCTCATGCAAGAAATGAAGACAATGCTTAGTCCCATGCAAGGAAATGCAGTGCTTAGCCTTATGTAATTACGAAGGCAATGCTTAGCCTTATGCAAGAAATGGAGATAGCACTTAGTCTCATGTAAGGAAAGGCAGTGTTTAGACTTATGCAATTGCAGAGGCAATGCTTAGCCTTATGCAAGAAATGGAGACAGTGCTTAGCCTCATGCAAAGAAGGGAAGTGCTTAGCCCTATGCAAAAAAAGTAATGATCAGTTGTGAGAGAGTAAAGTATTTCTTAGCTTGATGTGTTTGCGTTTAGCAAATTGTCGTCATAAAGGTAGTGATTTTGTTGTGCGTATGTATTTTCAAATATTACTGTTGTGTCTATCGTACCTACATTCAAAGCAAAATTGTGAGTTTTGCGGGAAACGGCAGGTTCGTGCTCTTGATTCCTTGCTTCGCCTTTATTCCTGTCTTAGGATTCTTCTTGAGTCACCCTGGGTAACATTTGGCTGATGTAGAAACAAAGTTTTGAAAAGCACGTATGCCTTTGATAAAATTATTTGCAAAAATATAGTTGTTTGAAATATATGATAATGCGTGAAATCAAATAATTTAGATTAACTGGTGACTGCGACACATTTAGAGACATTGCAACCTCTTTGCTTTAGAATTTTGAGGGTCCTCCTCAAAATTCTGCCTCAGTTTAAATGCATGGTGATGTAATCAGACAAACTCGATATCTTGCCTCAGTTTCTGATCATGGTGAAATGAAGATATTATAGGATGTGACCGAACCCACAGGGCTAAATATGTATTCCCTCTTAAATAGGAATCAGTTCAAGCATAGTTCAATTACACCAAATGGAAAAATGCAAACAATCTTAAACACAATATATCTTGACAGCATCTAAATTGATAGGTTTTCGCCAAATCTCTCCGTCCATTTCTGCAAGTATAAGTGTTCCTTCTTTTAGTACTCGGTGAACCATGTTGGGACCTTGCCAATTGGGTGAGAATTTCCCCTTGGCTTCATCCTGTGGGAAGATTCGCTTTAGTACTAATTTCCCCGGTGTGAATTGCCTTGGCCTAAACTTTTTGTTGAAAGCTCTTGCTATTTAGTTATGGTAGAGTTGACCATGACATACCGCATTCATTCTTTTCCCATCAATGAGAGCTAGTTGTTCATAGAGGCTTTGTACCCATTCTGCATCGGTGAGCTCAACTTCTTGTATGGTTCTTAGAGAAGGGATTTCTACCTTATCAGGAATAACTGCTTCAGTACCATAAACCAGTAGGTAGGGATTTTCCCCAGTTGATGTGCGAACTATGGTACGATATACAAGCAAAGTAAATTGCAGCTTCTCGTGCCATTGTTTATAATTGTCTACAATTTTCCTCTGTATTTTCTTGATGTTCTTGTTGGCAGTTGCTACAGCTTCGTTCATTTGCATCCTGTATGTTGTGGAGTTCTTATTCTTGATCTTGAATGTTTCACACATGCAATTCATCAGATCACTATTGAGATTAGCGGCATTATCAGTGATGATTGACGCTGGTATTCCAAACCGACAAGCAATGCGGCCCCGAACAAAATCCACAATGACCTTCTTAGTTATAGCTTTATAAGATGCAGGTTCAACCCATTTTGTGAAGTGGTATATGGCTATCAGAATAAACTTATGCCCGTTTGAAACAACATGTTTGATTGGGCCGATGACATCTAAACCCCAAGGAGAGAAAGGCTAGGGCGAACTTGTCGCATTGAGTTCATCAGGTGGTAATCGTATCATGCCAACATGTATCTGGCACTGATGACACTTCTAAACATACTTGATGCACTCTGTTTCCATATTCATCCAGAAATACCTTGCTCTTAACATCTTCTTGGCTAAAATGAAACCATTCATGTGTGGTCCACAGGTTCCAGCATGTATTTCTTCGAGTAATTTGGATGCCTCTTTGGCGTCGACACACCATAGTAATCCCAGGTCTGGAGTCCTTCCATACAGAATTACCCCGCTTTGAAAGAAATGGTAGGCTAATCTTTGAAGTGTGCGCTTTTGAGTATGGGTAGCAGCCTCTGGGTATTCTCCCTTTTTCCAGGTATTTTTTGATGTCATAGAACCACAGATTTCCATCAGTCTCTTCTTCAACATGAGCGCAATAAGCTAGCTGCTTATGGATTCCTATTGGGATAGGATCAATGAAGTTCTTGTCTGGGTGTTGTATCATGGAGGACAAAGCGGCGAACGCATATGCAAACTCATTTTGAACCCTTGGAACATGTTTGAACTCTATCTTTGCAAACCTCTTGATTTGTTCTTGTACACAGTGCAAATATGGAAATATTTTAGTGTTCTTCATAGCCCATTCCCCTAGAACCTGGTGCACCAAAAGATCTAAATCTCCGATTACCAGCAGCTCCTAAACGTTTATGTAAATGGCCAACCTAAGACACAAGATGCAAGCCTCATATTCTGGCATATTGTTAGTACATGGGAACTTGAGTTTTACGGATACCGGATAGTGTTAGCCGGTTTCTGATACTAAGACAGATCTGATACCCACTCCTTTGAAATTTACTGCTCCATTGAAAAACATTCTCCAACCATCATATGACTTGGTGATATCTTCTCTTACAAATGATACCTCCTCATTGGGAAAATATGTTTTCAATAGTTTGTATTCTCCATCTACGGGATTTTCTGCCATATGATCTGCCAAAGCTTGCCCTTTGACTGCTTTCTGAGTTACATAGACGATGTTGAACTCACTCAACAATATTTTCCACTTTGCTAAATTACCCATAGGCATCGGTTTCTGAAAGATCTATTTTAGCGGGTCCATCTTTGATATGAGATATGCGGTGTATGCACAGAAGTAATGCCTCAAGTTCTGAACTGTCCATGTCAAAGCACAACACGTACGTTCCAGCAAAGAGTATCGGGCTTCGTAAGGCGTGAATTTCTTGCTCAGATAATATATATCCTGCTTCTTTCTTCCAGTTTCATCATGTTGTCTCAGAATGCAGCCAAAAGCTCCGTGCGATAGGGACAAATAAAGCAGCAGAGGTCTTCCTACTTCTGGTGGGACCAGAATGGGTGGTTTAGATAGATACTCCTTGATTTGTCGAGGCTTTCTAGAATTCTTCAGTCCAGCTTGTTGTAGCATCTTTCCTCAGCATCCTGAAGATCGGCTCACATATCACTGTTGATTCTGCTATGAAGTGACTGATGTAATTAAGACGCCCTAAAAATCTCATCACATCTTTCTTATTTTTCGGAGGTGGAAAGTACTGGATAGATTTTACTTTTGATGGTCTAACTGAATCCCTCGGTGACTGACAAATCCTAACAATTTTCCAGCAAGGACTCCGAAGGCACACTTTGCAGGATTCAGTTTCAGATTGTACCCTCGAAGACGATCGAAAAATTTCTTCAGGTCTCCTACGTGATCTGTACTCCTTTTAGATTTTATTATAACGTCATCCACGTACACCTCTATTTCCTTGTGTATCATGTCATGGAAATGGTTGTCATGGCTCTCATATAGGTGGCTTCGGCGTTCTTCAGACCAAACGACATCATTTTGTAATAGTATATCCCTCATGGTGTGATGAAGGCTTCTTTCCAACATCCTCTTCATCCATCCAGATCTGATGGTATCCTGCGAAGCAATCCACAAAGGATTGGAGTTCATGCTTGGCACATTTGTCCATCAGTATGTGTATGTTGGGCAACGGGAAATCATCTTAGGGACTTGCTCTGTTTAGATCTCGGTAATCAACACATACTCTAACTTTCCCATCTTTCTTCAGAACTGGCACAATGTTGGCCAACCAAGTCGGGTATTCGACCACTCTAAGAACCGTGTCTTTGGTTTGCTTGGTGACCTCCTCTTTTATCTTCAAACTCATATCCGGCTTGAAATTTCTGAGCTTCTGCTTTACCGGTGGACACGTGAGGTTAGTGGGTACCTTGTGAGCCACTATTGGATGTGCTCAAACTAGTCATATCATCTAGGACCATGCAAAGATATCTTCATACTCTTTTAGGAATATAATGTACTCTTCCTTCTGTGACGGTGATAGGTAAATGTGTATGCGTGTTTCCCTAATCGTTTCGAAATCCTCTAAGTTAACTACCTCAGTTTCCTTCAAATTATACTTTGGTTTGTTTCAAAGTTTTACACTTATCTGACGATTTCCTCATGTATTATATCATCTTCCATATCCTCTAAATCACTATCCTAATGTTGCGTTATCTCATTACATGTCATAGTCGTAGGTTCATCGGGATTGTCACACCTCCTTTTTTATACACCCCAAGGGGGTATGGGAGTTTTTCCAATTAAAGT
>MDKI01248027.1:0-22455 GCA_005239505.1 Nicotiana paniculata
TAATTGAATCTAATTTTTATATGGCTAGCCTATTTATTTATTTTACCTAATGATGGACTAATGTAACTAATTAATTAATTAACCTAAGAATGTAATTTTTGATTTTTAGTTATTTAAAAGATGCATTTAACAATGTAATTACGTCCTAAAAATGCAATTTAAAATCTAACAGGCTATGAAATTAAGATTCGAACATCTTTTTAATGATTTTTATGATTTTAAAACAACTTTAAATACGCATGAACAACTCTAAACTATTTTGAAATATTTTTAGGAGTGATTTGCATTAGGGAAAAAATTAGGTGCTCACATCTGCCCCTCTTTGCTCAGGAACATGAAGAGTTTTCGGGCAAAGATAAAGCGAGCAATCATAAATAATTTCTTACCCGTTTGATACTCCATGGGAAGCATTTTGGAAAAGTTTGACTATACCTTGCTTCAGAGGTTGCCTACATATTCTTGGCTATAAAGGAATAAGGTCAGTGTAGCTCTGGAAGTTTTGATAGCTGAGACTACCGAGAAGCTGTGATTTCACTGCTGTTGTTGCTGCTGCTGAGCTCCTTATTACAGCAAAGTCAAAATGAAAAAGACTAACTAAGCCTATCAGCTACAAGTTACAAGATTCCTATCTATGAGTCTTCTGAAACTTGATCTTGAGTCTTGGCCGGTTCTTCATGCAGACTTTGATCTGAACCTTGATGCTTGCTAGATGTAGATGCTAGTTCATTCTTCTTCGGCTTTTTAGTATCAAGACGGGACATGCAAAGCTTGTGACTTCAGTCATGTCTTGAGCGGTCCATATCTTTTCTCCGCTTCTGCACTTTGGATTCACTTCTTTTCTTTTCTTTTATTTGGATTGAGACTTCTTCTTTTTGTCATCTCGGAGTGTCGACTTGCATTCTTGAGGCGAGCTTCTGCTACTTCTAACTTGAATTGAATTTTGAAATGACTTCCCTCGTTCTCCAGGCGGGCGCCTGCTACTGATTTGAATTTTGAAGTAACTCTGAAATGAATTCCCTCGTTCTCCAAGTGGGCGCCAGCTACTACAGCAAAACAGACAAAACCAAAGAAGCTTTTCTTCCCCATTTTACACTAGGAAGATTTGTGATTGTTAGTAGAGCTATAAATCACCTATGCTATTGATGAAGGATGCAATGATGAGAGTAAAACTAAATACTTGACTAAGATGTGCATCTCCTATGAGTAAAACTAAAAACTTAAACTAGGAATTGCATCTCCTAGGAGCAAAACTGACAAACTTAGAGTAGGAAGTGCGTCTCCTAAAAAGAGTATAATGAAAATGACTCAAACTAAGAAGTGCGTCTCCTAGAGGTGAGGCTTGAATGACTCAAACTAATAAGTGTGTCTCCTAGATGAAATTAAACGATCAAAACTTGGAAGTGCGCCTCCTAAGGGTGGAATTTTCACTTTAGGAAGTGCGTCTCCTAAAAAAAAATATAACTTGAAAGACCCAGACTAGGAAGCGCGTCTCCTAGGGGTAAAATCTCAGTGACTCAAACTAGGAAGTGCATCTCCTAGGGATGAACTTAAATGACCCAAATTAGGAAGTGCGTCTCCTAGGGGTGAAATCTCAATTTAGAAAGTGCGTCTCCTAGAAAGTACAACCTGAAAGACCCAGACTAGGAAGTGCGTCTCCTAGGGGTAAAATTTCAATTTAGGAAGTGCGTCTCCTAAAAAATATAACTTGAAAGACTCAGACTAGGAAGTGCGTCTCCTAGGGGTGAAACTTGAATGAACCAAACTAGGAAGTGCGTCTCCTAGGAGTGAAATCTAAATTTAGGAAGTACGTCTCCTAAAAGTATATCCTGAAAAACCCAGACTAGGAAGTGCGTATCCTAGGGGCGAAACTTCAATGACTCAAACTAGGAAGTGCGTCTCCTAGGGATGAACTTAAATGACTAAAACTAGGAAGTGCGTCTCCTAGGGATGGACTTAAATGACCTAAACTAGGAAATGCATCTCCTAGGGGTGAAATATCAATTTAGGAAGTGCGTCTCCTAAAAAGTATATCCTGAAAGACCCAGACTAGAGTGCGTCTCCTAGGGATGAAATCTTAATTTAGGAAGTGCGTCTCCTAAAAAGTATATCCTTAAAGACCCAGACTAGGAAGTGCGTCTCCTAGGAGTGAAATTTCAATGACTTAACAAGGAAATGCATCTTCCAGGGATGAACTTAAATGACCCAAACTAGGAAGTGCATCTCCTAGGGGTGAAATCTCAATTTAGGAAGTACGTCTCCTAAAAGAATAACCTGAAAGACCCAGATTAGGAAGTGTGTCCCCTACGGGTGAAAGTTGAATGAACTAAACTAGGAAGTGCGTCTCCTAGGGGTGAAATATCAATTTAGGAAGTGCGTCTCCTAAAAAGTATAACTTGGAAGACTCAGACTAGGAAGTGCGTCTCCTAGATGTGAGACTGATATTGAGGAAAACTATAAACTAATATTGACAAAGTAAAATTGACACTATTCTCCAGGAGGGAGTCGGGACCCTGAACTCAAGGAAAACTAATGATTACCAACTTAACAAAATTGAAAACTGACCCTATTCTCCAAGCGGGACTCCTGAACTCAAGGAAAGCCAAAGATTCCTCTCAACTAGGGAAAATGCCTAGGAGGTATGGTTCTTCTCAATTAGGGAAAATGCCTAGGAGGTGTGATCTTCTCAATATTTCTTTGCGTAAGCAGAATTGGGGGCATTACACCGGAAAAATTCAAGCTTCCAAGCTTTGATTGGACATAGTCTTCATCCCTGTTTCAAACAAAGAAAACTTGTGAGTTTAAAACATGGTGGTTGGTTTGTGGCCTTGACCTTGAAGGCGACTGCTTCTGCACTTGCCATGATAACTTTGATTTCAACTTGGAAGACCTTGCATGTTATTAACTAACCATTTTTTGTCAACCCTTATCACAGAAAATACCTTCGATCCATTCGAGCCCAATATCCTCTATCTGTTGCACTTTGCTCATGAATTGACATTTACCGAACCTTTGCATTTCACATGAATCCCAAAGCATGTTGATTGTTACCAACTCAGTACATATTCTGTTCTTTCCTGACTTATGTCGCTTTGTTGTGCTAGCCAGATTCCGCTTTGTGCAATTAGAAAGCTGGTAGCAAATTTTGAAGTCATTTCTCACTTGTTCTGACCAAATGGACTCAAAAAGAGGATGTGAACAAATCAAGAGGAACAAAGTAAGGGAAGATGGAAAAAGATGATATCTAACAAGAAAATTACAAAGTAGAAACTTATCATATATGGATACTAACTGTAATGACCATGACATGCACTTTTGGATTGCGTGGCCTAATCTGTCAAGCAAGTCTAATGTTCAACTCTTGTTGTACCTCTAAGCCGTGAAACTGGGCTTCAATGCGCCGATTATCCTATTTGATTCACGGTCCTTATTCGACTTGCAGTGCCCAAAGGGTTTTCACCATCAAGCCTCTCTCATTTTTCTTTCTGTCAACTCACCATTGTCTTATGGTGCCTGTGAAGGTTTTCACCGATAAGACTCTCTCATCCTGTTCTTTTCTTCTTATTTCCTTTGATTCTGCAGATGACAAGGCATTGACTCATCTTCTTTTTTGCTGGTACCACCACAGTGGGACTGCACAATTCATTGGCCTCTCCTCAGAGCGTGGTATTAACAGCAATGCTGTTCAATATCCTGAGGATTGATCAATGGACTGGAGCAGACCTCCTCACACACACACCATTCAAATATGAACACAAAAAACCCAATACCATATTCGATATTCACAGGCAACAAACCAGAAAAATCAAAAAAGAGATGCTATTCAAAAATGCATCACACACCTCATGCTTCAGCCCTACACATGCTACTAGAACCCACAAGAACCTAAGAGCAGAAACAGAAGCAAACCCTTCCCTCATGCAACACAAAAACATGTCTGCAAACAACAGAAACAGAAACCTGGGCAGAAATGTCCTTTCATCCTCTAACTCTGGTTTCTTTTTTGCAGGTTCCATTCAATATTTGATGCTCACTCAATTGGTGTACTCACAGAGTGTGGTATTAGCATCCATGATGCTCATTCTTTTGAAAGTATATCAACTGAGTGCAACAACAGTTCGAGCTGCAGAGCTCTGCAATTTCAACAGTTGCGTATACTGTTTCTGGACCTACCAATCCCCTGCATACCAAGCATGCCACACTTATACACAGGGGCTCAAAAAAATACACCATTAACACAACAAAGGAAGCAACAGTTTCAAGTGTAACTTCCCCTGCAATCAGCTTATCAGCATGGCAAGAATTAAATTGCCGCAATTCGTTGCCCAGATGCAGTGACCCACTTAATATCAACCATCAGTGCTTCAACCTCCTCAAAAATCTGACAAATGTTGTACTACAAACACATCAATTCCATCAAACCCCCAGCAATCACAACCCAAATCCCTTTGTCCACAACCTCAGTTCCCAAGATGCTCCCAGAAAACACAAGAACCTGGGAGCAGAACTCCCACAAAGTTGTCAAACACCACCCTCATTTTTCTCAAACAACCCCAGTCTCCAAGTTCTCTACACCAGTGCTCCCAGTACACACAAGAACCTGGGAGCAAAAACCTTTTTACTAACATGTTTGCTTCTTTTTGCAAGTACTAGGGATAGGTACAAAATATTGAGGCAATTGCAAGGAGTGGTATTAGAAATTTATATGCTCAATCTCCTGCAATTGTATCAATCTTTTTGGACCTGTCAAAACTTTCTTGCTAGAAATTGCAGGAACCATCACATGCTAAACTTCAGTGACAATAGCAGTATAAACATCATTGAAGATGCACAGGGAACAATTATGAAAACAGACAACCACCACAGTAGTCCAAGCTATCAGCAACTACTCCCTCATCTGTCAACACCCCTGCAGCAGGCCAAGCAAATCCTCACATGCACAGGTACAACAGCATATCTATAGGGGATCAGACCTAGTTCACCTGCCCAACACTACCCCCATTTCTCAGCAAAAAAATAGCACATTTTGCATAAGCTTCAGCATCAGGCACCTACAAGTACAAGTTGTGTACTTAAAGCTCCACTAGATGCAAAAAATAGTCCACTGCTTACCCTCTTCTGTCAGCAGTAAGAGACAACAGTTGTCACTCTGTCCACTTTCAAGGATCCTTTTGAAAGGTATCTTCAACCTGGCTTTCCTTGACGCCAATGTCAAAGCGATATTGAAGATATCCCCCATCACTTACACATGTTTTTTTCCAGGCCCCATAGGGAACTTCTACAGTTTTATTAGATGTAGAACTTGTTGTATATGGAAGATGGATTCCCATTTACTTTATTTAGTAGAATTAGGTTCACTTGTGCATTTTTGTATAGTTGACCTAGTTTTACTTCAATCTGATTTTTTACATCCAATTGACTATCAATGTTTGATAACCAATTGGAACATCAACATAGGTCTAACTCATCATAGCTTTCAAGAATCACTTGGTTGTCAAGTATGGATGACCAGGTGCTCATGTACCATAGTTTTAGAGGTCAGGTTTATGTCCCCCTCGTCTGTTGTACTTTACTTACTATATATGAAAATCAGTCCTAGGCACAATGCATAGTGGAATCGACCAAAAAAAAAACAAGGCATTGACCATAGTAAAAACATCATATGCTCCTGGCATATCTAGCTCGACACTTCAAAAATTATTTGGGAGGTCTTTTTTTTTGGGCTGTAATGTGGCTTTTGGACAGGGTTAGAAAGAAAAGATATCATAAAGGCTCAAATTAAACCTAAGACAAAATGAGGTATAACTTTACAACTTTTGGAACCGTCTTTTATAGAAAATAAAACTTCTGCCCCAGTTTCTTTTGAAGTGAGGAACTTTAGAACTTTTGACTTGGTGTGACCGAACCTTAAGGCTGCCTACGTATCTTGTTGATACAAGAATCAGGTCGAACGTAGTTCAAAATAATATTTTTTGTTCATTTCCTTCTTCTCACTTTTTTTTTCTTTTCTCTTTTTTTCTTTTCCCTTTCGGGGTGAACTTTCTAAAACAAAACTTATGGGGGTATGATTATTTTTTGATTTTTTCGAATTTTTTAAATGACACTAACTTGATTCCAAAAGAGGGGAGGTAAAAAAAATCAGCACAGGCTCCAAAGGGTACCAAATGTCAATTACAACACATGCAACTTGAGGATGAAAAATGAAGATCATGCACGATATTTCTTTTGCGGCTTCGACATTGATATCTCAGATACGCCTTCTGCCCTTTTTAGTGCCTTTTCAAGTACAGAGCTCTTGTTGGATGATTTCTTCTTCGCAATGATATCGTTTGTCAGTTTGGAGCAAACTCCCCTAGCTTTATCTTGTAACTTGAGATGCACTTGAACTCAAAGTTGCTCATTTCAAATTGTCTGAGATGCACTCTCCTGTAACAAATTCTTGTTATCCTATTAACTTCCCAAATTATCTGCCCTAGTTTCACACAGTTCGAGCTTTAAATGATCTCAAAATGTCCAAATCAGTACTTATTTCCCTCAAATGTCCCTATCATCTTCCAAATTGTTTCATTGCTTCATGATTAGACTAACTTTTAAGACCAGACTGAGAATTACGCGTGCATGTCATGTCATATCACTAGAGTCAACATGAAAATAACTATAAAAGGAAAAGAGAACTAAACAAAAAATGACTAGAAATAACAGAAAATGGGAAATTGCATTAGACAGACGGTGAAAGGGTTTGAAAAACAAAACAAGCAAAATACACTGGGTTACAACCTAGGAAAAACTAGATAACACTAAACGAGTTACTACGACTAAACGAACTAGGAAAAATAAAAGGATAGAAGGGTTTGAGTCACAAGACAATATCCGGATTACAACCTTGAAATAACCCGGACAACAAAAATGACAACAAAATAAACCACCAAGACTCCTCCCCGGCTAGCTAAGAAAGGAGCGTCTTTCCAATTACCAAGCTCCACATCTTAACCACTGAGTTCCACATCAATATTACAAGGACCATTAACAATTTCAATTGCATTGACCTCATCAAATAGCTTTTGGGTCCCTTTAGCCGACTCGTTCTTAAGATCAACTTCTGGAACCGAGACTGATAGCGCTGAAAACTTTGCGGCAAGTGGCCCCCCAAGGAGCTCAGAAGAGTTCTCATATTCCTTTTCAACACAAATCATTCCCACCATATGCATGTCATTATGAACAGGCAATGGACTTTGGCTGGTATTCGCTGCATCTGGATTTTGCACAGTAAGGTCACCTGCATCAATAAGCTTCTAGACTGCTCTTTTAGACGCCAACATTTTTCTATGTTGTGCCCCGGGGCATTAGAGCAATATGCGCATCTTCGAGAATAATCAAATTTCTTTGGAAGGGGGTTCAGAATTCTTATCTGAGTTGGCTTCAACATGTACAATTGCCTCAGCCTTTGGAACAGACTGGCATATGATTCTCCAATAGGAGTGAAAGACTTTTCTCTTTGCTGTTGTCTTCTCATTTTGTACTCCGGCCTTGGTTGGAACCTCTTTCGGGTAGGTGGTTGATATAATTGTAAAGGTGGGTAAGAAATTTGTGGAGGATGTGCAAGCCGTTGCGGGTCTCGTGGGTGTGGAGCATATGGATGTGCATTGTGGATAGAGTACTGGGAAGGTGAGGTATGACTTTGGGTAATTTGTGGTGGAAAGTAGCATTGATGAGGGCTATCTGAAGTACGAGGATATTCATGGGGTCGGTATTGAGGCTGAATATGTTGAGCAGGAATGCCCACTAGATCCTGTCGTTGGCGGGCTTCATCAAAATCTTTTATATCAATCGGAGGACTGACCCGAGCAACTTGTTCGTTCCATCTGAGCCAAAACTCCCTAAAACTTTCCTCGAGTTTCTTTCCCATCAGAGATAGGGAGGAGCGGTCTGGGATAATGTCTACATTGTACTGATAGTATCGAACAAAATCTTGAGCCATGTCACCCCATGCATGCCACTTACTGGCATCTTGACGAGTATACCACTCCAAGGCTACCCTACTCAAACTCTCACAGAAATACGCACTCAACACTTCATCTTTCCCGGAAACACTTATTATTTCACTGCAATAATCCCTCAGATGGGCTACTGGATCTCCATGCCTATCATACAAGTTAAACTTTGGCATTTTGAACCCCGCAGGAAGATGAATATCCAGAAACATACATAAGTCGTTTAAGACATGTTATTTCCCAACCCTTGCATTTTCTTTAAGGACTGTTCTATACATTTAAGATTTCTGGATATCTCATATCGCTCTTCTTTCCTTATGAACTTTTCATTCTCAACATAAGGCTCATTCCGAGAGCTAGGATTATATGAGTCTGGGACCTGGTGGTCCAACTCTAAGGAGTAGTACTGGGTATCAAGAGGTTTGAACTGGTGTTCACTGTTGGATCTATGAAAGAAAGGTTGTTGGGAAGTTGTGATAGTTGGGATAGTGGATGTGACAGGAGGGCTATTTTTGGGAACTATAGTTGGAGGACGAACGATGGATCTACTAGGGAGGTTAGGAAAACTATGATAAGCAGGAAAATCTGGAGAATATGGTGGATCATTTGACACTATGACCGGAGCTTGGGTAAGGGTAGCATCTAGGAAGCTAGGTGGCGGCGGGGTGGTGCCTTCCCAGTCATCCAAGCTTGATACATGTACGCCATGTGTTGTCTCAACATCCTTACCTTCTCCAACCAACCCAATGTATTGCTCAACCAATTGCTTTTGGGCACAAATATCAACCAACTTAATCCCATTGTCGTCTGCCATTGCCCTTAGATTTTGTGTTGTAGGGATGAGTTACCAGTTTAAGAACCACAAATGAATCACCCTTCGGCTCAATGAAGATAACAAAGAGGAACAAAATGAAGTCATCACGTTAGCATTAGAGCATTTAACATAAAAAAATCTCACATTATGTGAAATGCACATAATCACAATCATCGGTTCTAACTGACCTCGAGGGTGCGAAGTCATCTTGGCATCATCCCAATTTTACTTCTCTTGCCCCTGTCTTCTTCATTTTCTCTCTTCTGCTCTTTGATTTGTTCATTTTCTTTCTGATATCACTCTTTTCTTTCTTCTCATTTCTCACTACCATTACGTCATTTTTTTCCTTTTTTTTCTTTTTCCTTTTTGTTCTTTTTTCTTTTAGTTTCAAGAACGATTCGATCGAACCCTATGTAGGTTGCCTACGTATCATGTGGAGACATAAATCAGATCTTGCGTAGTTCGGGCAGAGCGAAAATAAAGTAAATAAACTAACTTTTTTTTGGATTCTTTTTTGGTAATTTCCGAAAGAAAGACTTATAAAGAAGAAAGAAAATATGGGTTTCAATTTTTTTAAAGCATTTTAAAAAGAAAAACTTCTAAAGAAAGAAAAATATATATTTTTGAATTTCGACTCTTTTTTTTGGATTTTCGGACATTTATGTTAAAATTATGAAAGAAAGATTTCCGAAGAAAAAAAAAGATTGGGGTCTCAAAGAAAGACTTTTCTAAAGAAGGACATAAAAGAAAATATTTTTAGATTTTGAAAGTTGGGGCCGGAACCGATGAGGTTTGCCTACGTATCTCACATCCAATGAGAATCAGACCCGTGTAGTTTTATCAGTTTTGACGGAACTAGGGAAACATGACTTTTGAAACATTGGCTTAATTTCTTTCTCTTTTTTAAAAAAAAAATTTGGTAGAGTTTCAAAATTTTCAAATACCTACCTCTCATTCTTGTTTTTTTTTATTTATATTTCTTTCCCTATTCTAGAACCCGGTCAACACGCAAGCCGAAACAAATAACTATGCAAGTAGCACGTAAAATGCATCAGGATGACCTTTTAATTTGGGTACACCTGTCCTAGACAAACCCAACCCTGTGTTGAGTCCCCAAAGTCAAATGCACGTGATGCAAACAAAACGTTTCTACTAGGGATCCGGCATGAGGCTATATCATTCTAGGTTTGAACCCTTGGGTGTATTGTTCTAGACCTGACTTACCCGAGCGGACAACTCGAGCCGAGGGGGGCAGCGTACCGAGAATATAGAAGCTTCACCGGCTTTGCAACTTGTCCGAACCTCGTTCTAAAATTAGGATATGACTCTAACAGAAAAGAAGCCACACGAAGCGCACACTTCCCAGAAGATTTATAAGACTCGGAGAGAAGAATGGTTTTCGTAACAGTTTATATACAGTTCACATAATATCACACCGGTAAAAAGCGGCATTTAGCACATTAGGCTCAAACACGCAAAAATCAGATAATAAAACAAAGTCAAGTATCACAGTCATTCTAAGCTCGAATTCTGAATCCTGAACCAGAAAATCTGGGTTCTTATCCCCAGCGGAGTAGCCAAAGCTGTCACACCTCCTTTTTTCATAGGGGATTAGAGAGTTTTTCCAATTTAAGTGACACTAATCGAAATGAGATTATTTATTTATTCAGAGTTGCCACTTGGAATAATTTATGGTGTCCCAAGTCACCTACTTATTTTAAATACTAAATCGAGGAAATTGACTCTATTTATGGTCCGCGAACACCGAAAACTAGGTAAGAAATTCTATTAACCTGGGGGAAGGTGTGAGGCACTTCCAAGTTCCGTGGTTTTAGCACGGTCGCTCAACTATTAATAATTGGCTTAATTATCTGATTGATTATATGTTTGAAACATTTTATGCATTTTTACCTTTTAAAACGTTTTTAGTATTTATAGAATTTGTTTGAACGAGTCGTGATGTCGCGCACTCATTTGTTTTTGTACACATTGCGAATCGCGCCACGTGAAACGCACCCGCGATTTACAACATGTTAACTTTTATTATTATTCGAAGTTGTAAGGTCAAGTCACGCCAGCGTGCACTCAATTTTGGAGTTACGTATCATGACTATGCCACGGAAATCGTACCCATAGCCGCGATAATTAATTATTACACTGCGCCTAAGGCAAAATCATTGTGGGAGGTTGTCAATTCTTATGACCACTTTCGATTTTATGTCCATTCGAATACAACTCCTTGCAACTATGGAAATAGGTGAATTGAATAAATGAAATGTGATCCAAGATCGTAATAAACCAAATCGTAAACTCTCTGCCCAACTTAGTGTTTTTGCATAAAGTCTAATTATTAGACATTAGAATAAACCCAAAGTAGAAGATATCAGGAAAAGAAAGAAACAAGCTCATCAAATGTCCATCGAAATACACACAAATTTAAGCTACTTGCTATGAAAATCTTTACTTAATAATTGCTGCTAGTCTTCTCCTAGTCCATAATTGCGAGTGAAATTCATACAAACACAAAAAGCTTCCAGTGGGATTTTTATTTACAATACTAATTCCCAAACATAAGAAATACAATCGAGCTTAGAATCGTCTACCATTCAATTCATATGTAAAGCAAAATAGGTAGTGAACTTGTTCATGTCACAACAAATGACTCTAAAAGTGGCCAATATTTCATTGTAAATCAGAGAATAAATACCAAAATAAGGAGTGTACCTATTTGCTTATAGATGAACTGGAATCAACCAAGTCAAGGCTAAGAAAGTGAGATCAACCGTATCAGCAACAAAAATGAGAAGAACAACCCCAAATCTCAGCTATACAATAGAGTGACAGCAACAGCAAAAACAAACAATTTTTCTCCAATCAAACCAACTTTTTGATTCTTTTTTTTTTTTATATAGTTTTTGTTCTTGTTTTGTGGGCAAAAATAGAGATTAAATCTAGATTTTGGTATGAGAAAATGATAAGAAAGTGAGGAGTTGTGTGTATGAAGGTGAAGTGAGAAGAGAGAAGACGGAGGGAGGGGGATTGGCGGCAGATCTCCAGGTCGAAGAGGTGAGAGGTAAGGTCCATTCTTCCTTGAGAAGATAGAGGGGCGGCGTTAGGTTAGGAAATGGCAGAGGGGTCTGATCTTCTGATTTAGGGTTAAGGGGAAGGGGAGTTTTAAGGGGGGGAGAGGGTAATTGGGCCAGTCGGGTCGGATTGTGCATTTGGATGGGTGTGGGTATTTGAAACACTGGGCCACCGATTTTTTGGGCCCAAGTTAATGTGCAATGGAGGCAAACCCAACTCTTTTCTTTCTTTTCAATATCATATTTTTGCAAACTCTAGCCATTTTAAACTCAAACTTTAATTGAATCTAATTTTTATATGGTTAGCCTATTTATTTATTTTACCTAATGATGGATCAATGCAACTAATTAATTAATTAACCTAAGAATATAATTTTTGATTTTTAGTTATTTGAAAGATGCATTTAATAATGTAATTAAATCCTAAAAATGCAGTTTAAAATCTAACAGGTTATGAAATTAAGATTTGAACATTTTTTATGATTTTAAAAGAACTCTAAATATGTATGAACAACTCTAAACTATTTTGGAATATTTTTAGGAGTGATTTGCATTAAGGCAAAATTTATGTGCTCACAAGTATCTTCAAGTTAAATCTGTAGCCACTCCCATTTACAGTTCCCTTTGGCTATAATTTTTACAGATGTTAAGTGCAGCAGAAAAGAATACTATTTATATATAATATCTTATCTCATGTTTTGCTAAAAAAGACTTATTCCAGTTGTGTATTACCTATTTTAATCCGTAACAAACGAAATTTCAGTTATTAAAAAAAAAGATACGCTACAATATGACAACAGTTTTGAATGCAATTGTCGCCAAAATTTATCCCTGTTTCCATCTCTACGATTGCTCTACTCTAATTTTACTAAACAATTTCTTAACAACATTATCATACTACAACACTGTCACGACCCAAATTTAATTCTAGGTCGCGATGGTGTCCAACACCGAAGTTAGGCAAGCCAACACTATTTATCAAGTGAGTCCCATTTTATTTTATTAAAAACCTTTCTAAAAATATCTTAACTTGAATTACTAAGCATATAAAAATGGCAAATGACGAAGGCAATTTAGATTGCAATAATAAAAGGAGTCAAGTTTAAATAATTACATCCCCAAAAGAATAGTCCACCAACGTGTGTGCCAGGAACTAGTGTCACAAGTATCTAGGCATCTAATGGAATGAACAAAAGTATACATCTACTCTATTGTTTGAAATAGAATAGACAGAATAAGCAAAAGAAAAGACACCAACACTTTAACGACCCGACCGGTCGTTTTGCGTTATCGGACCCCCTTCCCCTAAATGAAACTTCCCATAGCGGCTTATTGTGATTTATGACTTGCGGGGACGGGTGGTTCCGGATTCGGAAGTGTTTAGAGTGATACAGGAACATTTGATTCCTTAAGGTTGGCCTTTAAGGCCAAGTTTGACTTCGGTCAACATTTTGAGTAAACAACGTCGAAATCGAGTTTCGACGGTTCCGGTGGCTTCGTATGATGATTTCGGACTTGATCCTGTGTTCGGAATGGGTTTTAGATGGCCCGAGAGCGTTTCGGCACCCAATAGCGAAATAAGAGTTTCCTTAAGTTCATATTGTGGTTTGGAATATGTTTTGGTGTTATCGAGGTCCAAACGGAATTTCAAGACCGGGATTAGTTCCGTTATGTCATTTATGACTTGCTTGCAAAATTTGGTGTCATTCCGAGTAGTATAGGTCGATTCGGCGCATTGTTAGCAAATTCAAGAACTTGAAGTTCCTAAGTTTGATTCTAGGGGTTTTGAGGTGTAATTTTGAGTTTTAGCATTGTTTTGGGTGTTTTAAAGGCTCGAGCGAGTCCGTATTATGATTTGGGATTTGTTGGTATACTTGGACGGGGGCTCGGGTGGGCCCAGGTACCTCTCGGGAACCATACGAGGTTAAAAACCAGCTGAAGCAGTTGCTGGTGCACCTGTTCTGGTGTGACCGCAGGTACGGTTGCCCAGTCACAGGTGCGGGATCGCTCCTGCGGTCCTAGCCTCGCAGATGCGACCTCCAGATGGGCTGCCCTCTTCTCGCAAGTGCGGGCCCTTTGACTCAGTTCCGAAGGTACGAGCCCAGGCCTCTTGTCCCAGTTCCGCAGTGCGAGCCTTTACTCGCAGGTGCGGTCCTTCAGCCGCAGGTGCGACCACAGTAGGCAGTGAGTTCTTCAAAACACGGGATTTATTCATTTCACTCCATTTTCTTCCACCATAAAAGACCTTGAAAGCTTGGGAAAGAGCTCCACGACCTAGCTACTAAAAGGTAAGTGAATTCTACCCTAATGTTAGTTTAATGCATAAATTTCTAGTCAAATTAACTACCTAATTAGTGAAAATCAAGGATTTGGGTAGTAACCTAGGGCTTTATGAAAATTTAGGGAATTTCCCGTTAATTAGCCATGAAATCATACAAAAACCACATGTTAATGATCCTTAGGTTATGGGTAATTGATTCCTTCAAAAATTTCCGGAATCCGAGCATGTGGTCCCGGGGGGTGTATTTTAGGATTTTTCAAAGTAAGGTGAAATAACTAAGTAAATAGGAGATTCCATACTTTTGAGTATAAATTGATATATTTGTATAGCATTTGGCTAGTTTCGAGTCCTTAGGTGTCGAGTTTGGAATTTCGGGCGCGTTCTTGACCCGGAGAGTAGGTTCGACACGAGGTGAGTCTCCTTTCTAACCTTGTAAGGGAGAATTGTCCCCCTAGGTGATTTAAATGACTATGTGCTAATGTTTGTGGGGGCTACACACGTACAAAGTGACAAGAGTCCGTACGTAGCGGCTATTATAGTTATGTCCGGGTAGTTAGGCCTACACCATGCCTTGTGTTTTTCCTTGAAATGAACTATATGCTTTATGAATTTATGTCATATGAGGATTTGTTTCTCTGAGATAATGGAATTTGAGAATTTAAAGGAATTGTTCACTGGAAAGTAAGTTTATGAAGAATATTGTGTGTGCATGCGACCGCTTCGCAATTTATATTCCGTGAGCGGGGTGTTATTTCCCCCACTCTCATGGGAGCGGGCCGTACGCCACGACGAAATTGAAAGATACATTATGGTTCGGCCGTTCGACCCTCGGCAGTGCACATATATGATTATTATGATGGCTCAGGCCGGTTTTCCTTATCCCGTATGCGCATGCTATATTGTTAATGATTTTCATAGATATTGAGTGGGCAGATATTTAGAAAAAAAAAAGAGAAAAGAAATGAAGTAGTAATTGTTTGTTTACTTCCAACTTTTAATTGTAATGCAATTATTTCAATGTTTACTGTCGTATCATCCTTATATGCCTATTATTGTTACCATATCTTGTTAATTATCTTGTTGGACCCTAGTGAGTGTCAAGCTGACCTCTCGTCACTACTTCTTCGAGATTAGGCAGGATACTCACTGGGTAAATATTTATTTATGTACTCATGCTACGCTTCTGTACTTAATTGTACAGGTCCTGAGGCTGGTACATCTGGTTATCAGACTGGAGCTCGATTCTGAGTATAGACTGGACCTGACTTCACGGTGAGCTGCTTCTCGTGACGATCCTCGGCAGCACCATGGAGTTTCTTTTGTTATTCCCGTCTATTTTTTTTCCAGACAGTGGGACAGTCATATTATATCTTTGTATATTCTGTTAGTATGCCCGTAGGACTTGTGACACTAGTTCCTGGCACACGCGTGGTGGATATTATGGTTTTCGGGTTTGTATATATATATATATATATATTGGCTCACGCCTCTTGATGACTGCTTTTGGTTAAATTGGCTAATTATCCTTTTCAATTAATGTTTTGAACTTTAAAACTTGGCACGTGTGGGGATGTTTTATCAAATATGGGAAAGTCCTTAGTAATCTGAGTGTTGGCTTGCCTAACCCCGGTGTTGGGTGCCATTACGACCTGGGTTAGGATTTTGGGTCGTGACAACATGGTATCAGAGCTCTAGGTTCACGTAGGTCTCACGAGTCACGGGCAAACCCAGTAGAGTCTTGTGGATCGGTACAGAGACGTCTATACTTATCTTCAGGAGGCTATAGGGTGTTAGGAAACCTTTCCTTATTCTTATTCTATCGTGCAGTCGATGGTTTACTAAATCTCATTCTTCTATTCTCTCACAGATGGTGAGGACGCGTGTATCTGATGTTCCAGACACCGGAGGGGCCGTTACCCCCATTGTCTGAGGCCGTGGCAGAGGCCGGGGGAGGGCACCGGTCCGCGGTAGAGGACGAGGGCGTCCCAGATCTATTCCAGTTGCACCAGTACCAGAAGATCCTATAATAGAGGATCAGGACGAGGTGCCCCCAGCAAATTCTGCTCCAGTAGACTTCATGACGGAGCCAGGCTTCCAGGAGGTCATGGGCCGTATGATGCGGTATATGGACACTATGTCCCAGGATGGCTTATTCCCAGCGGATCCTGCGACGTCTCAGGCGGGAGGGGGAGCCCAGACCCCTACCGCCCAGGCCGTAGGTCAGGCAGCAACAGTATATCATACCTCGGGTACACTGCCCGTGGATGGGGTCCAGCCTGTGGCAGCAGCACCTGAGCCCAGACCAGGTGCAGACGATGATCCGCAGAAGTTATTGGATAGATGGACTCGATTTCACCCTCAAGTATTCGGGGGTGAGCGAGGCGAGAATGCCCAGGATTTCATTGACAGGTGCAGGGACAGACTGCACAATATGAGGATACTAGAGTCCTATGGAGTGGATTTCACTACCTTTCAGTTGGAGGGCAGAGCTCGCAGATGGTGGAAGTCTTATATTCTTAGCAGGCCAGCAGATTCTCCTCCTATCACTTGGGGCAGTTCACTTACATGTTTCTAGACAGATATATCCCACCCTCTGAGAGGGAAGATCTGCGGTATCAGTTTGAGCAGCTGGAGCAGGGACAGATGTCAGTGACAAATTATGAGGCTAGATTTTCAGAGTTGTCTTGCCATGCACTCATGATATTACCTACTGATGCTGAGAGAGTGCAGAGATTTGTAGCTGGGCTGCACTCAGGTATTAGGGCCAACATGGACCGAGAGGTGGAGATGGGGACTCCCTATCAGCTTATGGTCGAGATAGCTCGTCGGATTTAGGGTTATCGATCGAGAGGCAGAGAGCAGGGTCAGCAGGACAAGAGAGACAGATTCTCCGGAGATTTCAGAGGTGCCCCAGTTAGGGGCAGAGGTCAGTTTGGTAGAGGTCAGCTCAGCAGCCTCCATATTCAGCACCCCCACCACCTCCCCGAGGTGTTCCATCGAGGCCTCATTTTAGCGCCATGCCAGAGCGTTCCTACCACCCGCCATCCATTCAGAGTTCACTGATTGGTTATTCCAGTCATCCGAGATCCTCTAGTTCCTACTGCAGTGCTATGCCAGAGAGTACACATAACTCTTCGGCCATTTAGGGTTCCTCTTCGGGGAAGTAGGCTATGATACCTAGAGGTTGTTATGAGTGTGGGGATCCAAGTCATATGAAGAGGCATTGTCCCAGGTTTCGGGGCAAAGCAGTGCAGCAGGGTTATCATCCTATGGGTCCAGCACCAGCCGTCAGGCCACCTAGAGGTGGAGGACAGGTCGGCAAGGTCGTCCTAGAGGTGGAGGCTAGTCAGGGGGAGGTCAGTCAGCTCCTGTTCATTCTGGCGGAGCTCAGTCTTCCAGTGCTCCCGCTAGATTCTATGTTATTCCGACCAGATCAGATGCAGTGGCCTCAGATGCCGTGATTACATGTATTATTTCAGTATGTGGTAGAGAGGCATCAGTGTTATTTGACCCAGGATCCACCAATTCATATTTTTCAGCATTATTTTCTCATTTTCTGGATGTTCCTCATGAGTCCTTGGGTTCTCCTATATATGTGTCCACTTCTCTGGTGGTAGGCCGAATCTATCGGTCTTGTGTGGTCATCTTCTGTGGGTTCGAGACCCAAGCGGAACTTCTATTGCTCGACATGGTTGATTTTGAGGTTATTCTAGGCATGGATTAGCTATCTCCCTATCATGCAGTGCTAGATTGCCATGCCAAGACAATTACTTTACCCATGCCCGAGTCGCCTAGGCTGGAGTGGAGAGGTTCCTTGGTTAGTGCAGCCAGCCGGGTTATCCCATTCCTGAAGGCTCGACATATGGTCGAGAAGGGTTGTCTGGCCTATCTTTCTTATGTGCGGGACACCACCGTCGAGTCTCCGACGATTGATTCGGTGCCAGTGGTTAGAGAGTTTGTTGATGTATTTCCTTCAGACCTTCCAGGCATGTCTTTGGATTGTGATATTGATTTCTGCATTGATTTAGCTCCAGGCACCCAGCCTATATCTATTCTTCTGTACCGTATGGCTCCGAAAGAGTTGAAGGAGTTGAAGGAGCAGCTTGAGGATTCGTTGGCTAAGAGGTTCATTAGACCGAGTGTATCACCGTGGGGTGCTCCAGTTCTATTCATGAAGAAGAAGGATGGGTCCATGCGGATGTGTATTGATTACCGCCAGTTGAACAAGCTCACCATTAAGAACAAGTATCCTTTGCCGCGCATCGATGATTTGTTTGACTAGTTGTAGGGTGCTCGGGTGTTTTCTAAGATTGATTTGAGATCGGGATATCATTAGTTGAAGATTCGGGCCTCAGATGTTCCGAAGACTGCTTTTCATACGAGATATGGCCATTATGAGTTCCTGGTGATGTCCTTTGGCTTGACTAATGCCCCAGAAGAATTTATGGACTTGATTAATAGGGTGTTCAGGCCGTATATTGATTCCTTTGTCATTGTCTTCATTGATGACACTTTTATTTACTCACGTAGCCTGGGGGAGCACGAGCAGCATTTGAGAGTTATGCTCCAGACCTTGCGAGAACAGAAGCTATATGCTAAGTTCTCCAAGTTTGAGTTCTGGTTGGATTTCGTGGCATTCTTAGGGCATGTGGTATCCGGAGAGGGTATCAAGGTTGATCCAGAGAATATTGAGGCAGTTCAGAGTTGGCCGCGTCCTACTTCAGCTACAGAGATCAGGAGCTTTTTGGGCCTAGCAGGCTATTATCGTCTATTTATGGAGGGGTTGTCTTCCATTGCAGCTCCATTGACTAGATTGACTCAGAAAAATGCCCCGTTCTGATGGTCCGACGAGTGTGAGGCGAGCTTTCAGAATCTCAAGACAACATTGACATCAGCACCAGTTCTGGTATTGCCTTCCGGTTCAGGGATGTATACAGTGTATTGCGACGCTTCACGCGTCGGTTTGGGATGTGTGTTGATGAAGGAAGGGAGAGTTATTGCTTATGCTTCACGCCAGCTGAAGGTTCATGGGAAGAATTACCCTGTGCACGATTTAGAGTTGGCGGCGATTGTTCATGCTCTTAAGATTTGGAGGCACTACTTGTATGGGGTGTCCTGTGAGGTTTATACAGACCACCGCAGCTTGCAACACTTGTTCAAGCAGAGGGATATTAATTTGAGGTAGCGCAGATGGCTTGAGTTATTGAAGGATTATGATATCACCATTCTTTATCATCCGGGCAAGGCAAATGTGGTAGCAGATGCCTTGAGCAGGAAGGCAGAGAGTATGGGTAGCTTGACTTATATTGCAGCAGATGAGAGACCTCTAGACTTGGACATTCAGTCCTTGGATAATCGCCTGGCGAGGTTAGACCTTTCAGAGCCTCGCCGAGTTTTAGCACGTGTGGTTGCTCAGTCTTCGTTATTGGGAGAGATTAAGGCTCAGCAGTTTGATGATCCGTACTTGGCAAAGCTGCGGGAGATAGTGGTTTAGGGTGGTGCCAAGGAGGATACTATTGGAGAGGAAGGTGTTCTGAGACTTCAGGTCCGTTTATGTGTTCCTAATGTCGATGGCCTGAGAGGGAGTATTCTATAGGAGGAACACAGTTCTCGGTATTCTGTTCATCCTGGTTACGAAGATGTATCGTGATTTGAAGCAGCATTACCGGTGGAGGTGTATGAAGAGGGACATTGTGGAGTATGTGGCTAGGTGTCTTAATTTCCAGTAGGTTAAGTATGAGAACCAGAGGCCAGGAGGCCTACTTCAGCAGATGCCCATTCCTGAGTGGAAGTGGGAACGCATCACTATGGACTTCGTGGTTGGGTTGCCTCGGACTTTGCGGAAAGTTGACGCGGTTTGGGTCATTGTCGATAGATTGACCAAATCGGCGTATTTCATTCCAGTGGCTACCACATATACTTCTGAGAGGTTGGCACAGGTCTAAATTTGGGAGATAGTCCGGTTGCACGGTGTGCCGGTGTCCATTATATCATATCGAGGTCCTCAGTTCACCTCACACTTCTGGAGAGCATTGCATAGTGAGATGGGTACCCAGATAGATCTCAGCACAACATTTCACCCTCAGACTGATAGTCAGTCAGAGCGTACAGTTCAGATATTGGAGGACATGCTCAGGACATGTGTGATTGACTTCGAAGGTCAATGGGACCAGTTCTTGCCTTTGGCCGAGTTTGCTTACAATAATAGTTATCAATCTAGCATCGAGATGGCTCTATTTGAGGCTTTGTATGGTCGACGATGTTGTTCTCCTATCGGGTGGTTTGAGCTTGGCGAGACGAAGTTATATGGCACCGACCTGGTGAGAGATGCTTTGGAGAAAGTGAAGTTGATCAGGAGAGGCTCCGCACAGCACAGTCCAGACAAAAGAGTTACGCGAATCAGATGGCGCGCGATGTATCATTTATGGAGGGAGATAAGGTCCTGTTGAAGGTCTCGCCGATGAAGGGTATTATGAGGTTCGGAAAGAAGGGCAAGCTGAGCCCGAGGTTTATAGGTCCCTTCGAGGTGTTGAGGCGAGTTGGGGAGGTTTCTTATGAGCTAGCTTTACCTCCCCATTTGTCAGGAGTTCATCCGGTCTTTCATGTATCCATGCTCCGGAGGTACCACGCCAACTTCTCTCACGTGGTTTATTTCAGCACTATTCAGTTCGATGAGAGGTTGGGCTACGAGGAGGAGCCAGTTGCTATTATTGACAGGCAGGATCGCCAGTTGAGATCCAAGAGATTTTCTACTGTAAAGGTCTAGTGGAGGGGCCAACCAGTCGAAGAGGCGATCTGGGAGTCCTAGGAGGACATGTGGAGCAGATATCCACACTTATTCAGCACTTCAGGTATGATTCTAGACCCGTTCGAGGACGAACATTTTTTTAAGAGATAGAGAATGTAACGACCCGACCGGTCGTTTTGCGTTATCGGACCCTGTTCCCCGAAATGAAACTTCCCATAGCGGCTTATTGTGATTTATGACTTGCGGGGACTGACGGTTCGGGATTCGGAAGTGTTTAGAGTGATATAGGAACACTTGGTTCCTTAAGGAAAGGCCAAGTTTGACTTCGGTCAATATTTTGAGTAAACGACCTCGGAATCGAGTTTCGACGGTTCCGATGGCTTCGTATGATGATTTTGGAATTGGGCGTATGTTCAGAATGGATTTTGGATGACCCCGGAGCATTTCGGTACCCAATAGCGAAATAAGAGTTTCCTTAAATTCATATTGTGGTTTGGAACGTGTTTTTGTGTTATCGAGGTCCAAACGGAATTCCGAGACCGAGAATAGTTCCGTTATGTCATTTATGACCTGCTTGCAAAATTTGGTGTCATTCCGAGTAGTATAGGTCGATTCGGCGCATTGTTAGCAAATTCAAGAACTTGTAGTTCCTAAGTTTAATTCTAGGGGTTTTGAGGTGTGATTTTGAGTTTTAGTGTTGTTTTGGGTGTTCCGAAGGCTCGAGAGAGTCCGTATTATGATTTGGGACTTGTTGGTATACTTGGACAGGGGCTCGAGTGGGCCCAGGTGCCTCTCAGGCACCATACGAGGCTAAAAACCAGCTGAAGCAATTGCTGGTGCACCTGTTCTGGTGTGACCGCAGGTGCGGGATCGCTCCTGCGGTCCCAGCCTCGCAGGTGCGACCTCCAGATGTGCTGCCCTATTCTCGCAGGTGCGGGCCCTTTCCCGCAGGTGCGGAGCCGCTGGTGCGGACTCAGTTCTGCAGGTGCGAGCCCATGACCCTTAACCCAGTTCCGCAGGTGCGAGCCTTTACTCGCAGGTGCGGTCTGCCATGTGTGAGTGAGATTTGTATGTATTCTGTGCATTGCATTTGATTTCTAGAACTTTCCCCGTGTGTGTGCAAAGCGAAATAGAAGTTTTGTTCAGTCTTGGAAGTGATATAGGCATTTCTTTGTTGAGCCAATTATCTATATTTTACCCACCTAATTGTTTTGTATCGTAGTTAACCCCTTTGAGCCTATAATCCTTTTTCTTTGGCAACCACATTACAAGCCATACCCCTTTGTTTGAATTAATCATCTATTTGAACCTTGTCACCTCTAGTAAGCACTGGAAATGTATGAAATATGAAACAGTTAAAGTGTGGGGTGGTAGGTTGGTGTGTGAGGGGAAGAATTGAAATAAGGAGAAAGGTGCACTGTGTGGAAAAATAATAAGAGTTACTTGAAAAAGAAGAAAAAGAAGAAAAAGAAAAAATAAAAATAAATGAACACTTGTTGTGTGTTGAAAGAAAAATATATGTAGTGACTCTTAATATAATT
>MDKI01074496.1:0-20224 GCA_005239505.1 Nicotiana paniculata
AATATTTACATCGAAAATAGTATAGAATTTGGGTGTGGTCAAAAAATAGTTGTTCACAAATAATAGTATTAGTCCTAAACCATTTCGACTAGAATCTTTTTGGTGCAATCATCCGAATTTTGTAAACATAATCAATTCTAGTTGGAAGAGCAATAATATCATTAGTGCTGCTAATATTTTCCAAAAGAATATTATAGAGTGAAAAAATACTACCTTTGGAGATGTTTTTTCTTTAAAAAAAAAAAGGAATATCTTAGCTAGACTCCGTGGTATCCAAGCTTCAAACCATTATCATACTAGCACCTTCCTACAAAACTTAGAAGAAGACCTCAAAAAGGATTATAATGGTATTTTAAAAATAGAGGAAGATTACTGAAAAATAAGATCCAGAATTGCTTGGTTAAACGAGGGAGATGCCAATACTAATTTTTTTTCATATAAGTGTCTCTAACCGTAAAAGAAGAAACCAAATTGTTTACTTTAAAGACGATCATGTCAACTGTTTTGATAATCAGGAAGCAATTATGGACCATGCTACCAATTTCTTTAAGAATCTCTTCACAACCACTATGACTTCCACGAATTGGAAACTAATCAAAAATAACCCCACTAGTCTCCAACCTCAACCTCTGCTCACTGGATAATCCCTTATCAAATATAGAAATCACAAATGCCCTTTATTCTTTTAAACCTTTCAAAGCCCTTGGACCGGATAGCCTACACCCCTTCTTTTTTCAAAAATATTGGCATATAGTTGGTCCATCTGTAATCTCTTGTTGTCATAATGTTTTTAAAGAGTGCAATCTTCCCGCTCCATTAAACAATACTTATATCTGACTAATCCCCAAAATACCTAATGCAAATAACCTTAAGAACTTCCAGCCAATAGGACTTTGTAATACATCTACAAAATTATTATTAAAATTATTTCCAATAGAATAAGACCCTTCCTAGAAACTATCATTAGGCCTTACCAAGCTAGCTTTATGAAGAATCGTAGGGCAAGTGACTATGCTACTATTATTCAGGAAGTCATTCATTCTATAAACAAAAAAAGAGAGTAAAGTTGGCAATATGGTTATTAAAATTGGCCTAGAAAAAATGTTTGACAGAATTGAATGGTCTTTCATTTACCAAATGCTCCACCACTTCAAATTTCCCCCTAATATCACCAAACTATTTGTCTTGCATCACCATTAATTAAATATCCATTATAGTAAATGGCCACAAGACCAATTATTTTATCCCCAGTAGGGGTATTCGCCAAGGGGATCTCATGTCTCCCTATATCTTCATCGTGGAAATGCTTTCACGATATATTAATAATCTGGATGATACCCACCTTTGGGACCCCATAAAGGTGACTCCCAAAGGCCCTTCATTCTCCCACCATTTTTTTGTCGATGACCTGACCCTAATGGGTAAAGTTACTAGGAAAAACTGCTACACCATTCTTAGTTGTATCAATAATTTTTGTAGCTTTTCAGGATAGAAGATTAACTCAATACAATCTAGGATTTACTTCTCAGCCAACTGCTCCTAAAATGATATTGCTTTCGTTTCAAACTATCTAGGCATCAAAAGCACTACAACCTTTGGAAAATACTTAGGATTCCTTATTCATAACCAATGTCCCAAAAATAGGGACTTTTACTACATTCTTGATAACTTGCGGAACAAACTAGCCAGTTGGAAAACTAACTTTTTAAATATTGTTGGGTGCACCACCCTCGCTAAATCTATATTTGCTAGTGTCCCAAATTACATAATGCAATTTACTATGTTACCTAGCAAGATTATTCTGCATATTGATAGAATTATTAGGAATTTCATTCGAGGGACAACGAATAAGAAAAAAAAGTTACACCTTATTAAATGGGATACTATCAGTTGTGACAAATCGATGGAGGGCTAGGAATCAAAAAGGCCGTTCAAAAAATAAACTCTACTTGTAGGTCTTGCTTGAAGACTATTAAACTACCCCAAATCTCCTTGGGCAAATCTGCTCATTACTAAATACATCAACAACCCTCCTAAATATCCATCTTTCATATAAAAGAGCCTCAAAATTGGGTGGAAAATTTGCTCAAAAGGAACGGCCCGAACAATTGGTCACAATTCAAACATAAATATTTGAAATTTCAGATGGATTCCAAATTGCCAACCTCTCCGACAAATCCTTTAGGACCTTTGAATAAAAGTGACCTACTGTTTACTCCAAAAATTCTTCACCACAGTAACTCTTGGGCCGTTGATAAAATATCTCGACATACCTCTCTCAATTATTAACAAAATCAATTCCATAATAATTTCATGTAGTAACCTCCAAGACAGAATCTATTGGAACAAAACTTCCAACGATATCTTCAATACCAAATCTTGCTATAACCACCTTAATGATTCTCCTAATACTACTTCAACAGGAATTTTTTTTGATTGAATTCCTACCAGAAAATATTTACAATCTATTGACATCAACATCGACCCAACTTGTACTTGCAAAGAAAAAGAAAATATTGAACATATTTTTCTCCGCTGCAATATAGAAAAAAAATTTGGCACACCCTACTGAATAATCCTACTGCATTGGACACCAACTCCAATAATGAGCACTGGCTTATCTTGTCTAAAAATTTGAATCCTCTTATTAGCTGCCTAAAACCTCTTCCTAGTACCGTAAAATGGGAAGACCTATTTCCCTTTATAATTTGGAACCTTTGGCATACTAGAAATAGCAACAACATTAATAATACCAACCACCCCCTCTCACCCTCTTTAATAATAAAGTATGTCATAGAATACAAATTCTATTCCGAAAAAATAACCAACATTAGAAGGAAAATTCCTATTAAAATTTCGTGGCATGCACCCCCTACAGGTTAGTACAAACTTAATATTGATGGTGCTTTTCGAAGTACTACCTCATCCTCAGGTTTAGGTGGGTTGATCAGGAATGCAAATTCAAGTTGGATGCTAGGCTTCGTAAAATCAGTCCATGCATATTCTCCTATCCACGCTGAGCTTTTGGCCATCCACCAAGGATTGATCTACAAGAAGATAATAAACTAACATCAATAGAAGTGGAAACAGATTCCACGGATGTTATACACTACCTTAAAAAAGAATCCATAACTTACAATAATATCATTTTTTACAGCAGATGGTTAATGAACAAGTTGGGGCAAGTAGTTCTCAGGCATAGTTGCAGAGAAGGCAACGCAACAGCTCATCAATTGACAAAAAAGGTGCAAGGCAATCTACCATGAATAATCGTGTGTGTTACCATAAACCACCCATTTTTATCGAGTCCAGGATGTTGGGAGACAAAAATGATACTGTAATAGTTCGCAATATGTCTCTTAATGTTTGTAACAATTTAGCAGCCCTAGAAAATATTGATGTTATGTCCAACATCTATGGGAATGCCAATATGGCTTGTAATGACACTATTCATCCTTAGTATTTAAATAAATATCCTCCTTATCTTTCAAGAAAAGAAAAAAACTTCTTTTTGCAGATAACTTAATTTGATGCTAAGCATGTAATTCATGTGAGCATGTACTTCTTATTATTTCAATTTATTATTTAAAACATACGTTGCATGTGTGAGCATGTAATTTATGAAGTATACTTTTATCTTAATTAAACACGCGTTACAACACGTTCTCAAGTCTAATCCTAATTTAATTTCTTTTGAGTAAACACATCATTTAATTGTACATTTATTTCAGATTAGGTTAAAAGCCAAATGGGTAACACTATTTAAAGCCTAATTAGATTAACGAAAAACTAGAGCTCTAATAATTAACAGGATTGGGAATATGATATATAATGCTAGAAAACATGATAAAAAATAGAGACAAAGTCTCGTGTAGCAAATTCAAACTCACATAGATCTTTCAGATCTGATAAACTTAATGTTTATTATATTTTTTCGCTTTATTTTATATGATAATATTTGAGTAAGCAAAAAGTTAACACGAAGAAAAATATTTTTTTTTAACTTTTTTTATTTTAAGCGTGTTATAGTATTTTAGAGACTATAACACCTTGTCATTAAAATAATATACGAGAAGTTTCAAATTAAATTATTTCAAATGAAGAAACATGTTATTATTTTTTTCTTTAAAAGAAGACTGAAAAAGGAGTGCAAGTTAAATGTTTATATTTCTAATGTGTTGCTGAAGTTACTTTTGAAAACTAAAAAAAAATAAAAAAAATAGAGCCTACTACAATCCTATAGCAGTAGATTAGTAACACATTGTTGGTGTTAATACATTTTAATATTAAAGTGTATTATTACTAGTGAGATAATGGTTATAAATTGGCAAGATTGTGATTATTATTTTGGTGTACCTCTTGAAACCATCAATTACCCACAAAAGATTAAATTTTGTAACCATTAACCATGTTCTACCATTTTATTATCCCAGTACTTTGTTATTTATTTTATGGAAGAGATTTTACATCTATAAATAGTGGTGTTTCTTCCTTGTGTTGTAGATGGAAAAGTATTGAAGTGTGCATGAAAAAAAAAAAAATTGGTGTAGTGAAAAAGAGAGTTAAGAGGAGAAAATCTAAGTCTCCAACTTAATATCTACAAAAGAGAATATTATTTTTGTTGAAGGAAGGTGTACATTTTAGTGGAGCTTTGAAATCAACAACTTGTTCAAGTTTGTTCGAGTCATACAACGTTGTCGGGCTGTTGTATCCTAGAGAGGATAAGTTATTACTGCTGGACCGGTGAAGATACTACCGCAGTGAACTTGAATTTCCTTAAAGGGAGCGAGATATCCGCGTCTCGGCCTAAAGAATATTTATTTATTTTTCTTCATCTTTGTAATTTCACCAACAATTTTAAGGAGATTCAATTTTTTTTTCTATGCAATTAAAAAATGCGGATATCAAGGTAGAAGTTCACTCTATTTAAGAGATAGAATGGTAAAATATTTTTCTACTTGCTTAGCTCAAGCGAAGGAAATGTATAAACTTTTTTACCTTATATTTTTCATGAATTTGTGATATATTTTTTCATGAAAAATAAATTTTATATTAGTGGGGGTAAAAAAATCTTGCGTGAATAATTTGAGTATTCATGCATGAGTGAAAGTTGATTAAATCCAGAAGTGTGATAAGTGCATCTATGATAAGTCTTGGAATAATTCACATGTTGTTGTTTGCCTCTAAATTGATGATTTATTAATTTTTGACTCTAACATGAATATTATTGTAGAAACTAAAAGTATGCCTAATAGCTATTTTGACATGAAAGATTTGTATGATGCAAATTTTATTCTTGAAATGAAAATTTAATAGAGCATGTGATGCAAGTTTCCTTTAATAGTCACATGTTGAGAAAATTTTGAAAAAAATAATTTTATTAATTACAAGCATGTTGTAACTTCTTTTGATTCAAGCGTTCACTTATTTCCTGTGCAAAGTGACAATGATGTGATAAATCAAAAAGAATATGCTAGCTTAATTGGAAGTTTGAGATATGTGACTGATTGTACGCGGCCTGATATTGCATACACAGTAGGAGTACTTAGCAGGTTTACAAGCAAGACACGTAATGAACATTGATATGCCATAACAAGAGTTATGAGGTATTTACTTGAAACAAAAACCTATGGCTTATCTTATAAAAAATATCATGTTGTACTTGAACGTTTTTTTTCATACAGATTTAAACATTTTATCTTTGAGATGTGGTGCTATTCGTTGGAAACTTAAAAAAGAAATAATAATTGCTAACTTTGAGGCTGAACTAATTGCTTTAGCTTCAGCTAGTGAGGAAGCGAATTGGTTGAGAGATTTATTATTTCAAATTCCTTATTCTGAAAAATCAATTCTTACTATTTTAATTCATTGTGATAGCGCCATTGTAATTGGTAGAGTACAAAACTGTTATTACAACGGTAAATCCAGACCTATAAGGAGAAAACACAGTGCTATGAGATCATATTTGACAAGTGATACCATAAATGTTGATTATGTTAAATCTTGTGATAATCTTGTAGATCCACTGACTAAGACCTTGGCAACAGAAAGGGTCTGGAGTACATCAAAGGGGATGGAATTGAAGCCCATAAACTCATAAGTCATATATGAGTAAACTCAACATGGGGACTAGAGATCATATAACCAGGTTCAGGAGAACGAATCATATGATGACTTGATTTGAAATGCACTATTTTTGTTATTGTTTCATCCCTATAGTGTGAGTGTATTTATCTTGTAACGATTTGTGAGGTTGAGTTTTTTTTTATCAACTCTTAATGAAAATCTGTAGCTCGTATGAGTGGGGTGTTAGAGTTACAGGAGTACCGTTGACAGATTTTACCTATGTGAGTGTAAAAGTATGACGCTTCCTACGAGAATTGGGTTTATCCTCAACAACACTCATGAAAATCGGGATAGCACAAGGGCGTAATGTGCTGGCTAATAAAGCTCATGTCAACACCTTGATTATTATGTGTGAGCAGTGATACTTTATTTTCCTAAATCAGTCATAGTTCAAGTTTGAGACCACTACTGACTCTGCAATAGAGATTATTGTTTAATTAAGTGGAGGTTCAATGCATAGCACATCTTCATTATGCATATAGTAGTCTCCTTTCAACTGGTAAACTCTCTTATTTTAATATTAAAATGAGTGAAAAATGTTGGTGTTAGTGCATTTTAAGATTAAAATTATAATATTAAAGTGCATTATTTCTTGTGAGATAGTGGTTATAAATTGGCAAGAAAGTGATTATTATTTTGGTGTAACTCTTGAAACCACTAATGCCATGATCTACCACTAATTACCCACTAAAGATTAAATTTTGTAACCACCAACCATATTTTATAATTTTATTATCCCACTACTTTGTTATTTTTTTTATGGAAGAGATTTTACACTTGTAAATAGTAGATAAATAGTGATGTTTCTTCCTTGTGTTGTAGATGGAAAAATATTGTAGTATGCATGAAAAAAATAATTGGTGTAGTGACAAAGTGAGTTAAGAGAAGGAGAAAAATCTAAGTCTCCCACTTAATATCTACAAAAGAGAATATTATTTTTGTTGAAGGAAGATGTTCATTTTGGTAGAGCTTTGGACTCAACAACTTGTCCAAAGTTTGTTTGAGTCATATGACGTTGTCGGGCTGTTTTATCCTGGAGGGGGACAAGCCAAGAATATTACTGCTGGACCGGGGAAGATACTACCGCAGTAGACTTGAATCTCCTAAAAGAAAGCGAGATATCCGCGCCTCAATCTGAAGAATATTTAATTATTTTTCTTCATCTTATTTTTCAACTGTATTTTCTTATATTTCACCAACACACATATCTACTCCATTCATTTATATAATTTCTTTGTGGTTGGTCTGGATATCATCTGAAGTTTTTTTATAAAAAAAGAAAAGAGAACAAAACAGGTCCCTCTAGATTGAGCGACGTAGACGAAAATATTTCTAAAGCAAAACTGTTGTATTTTCCTATCTCCAATACATACATATTGAGAAGAAGTTTTTACTAAGAAAAATATATCACAGATCGGGCGCATATTACACTAATGCAAAGAATGCATGCTCAACACGTAAATTGAAATAAGAAATCAACCATATATATGTAACTCCTCTCTACTTTTATAAGGTTGGGATAAGGTCTACATACAAACTACCTTCCCCAAACCCATTTATAAAATCAAATTGAGTTTTTTATTATTGTTGTTATATATGTAACTCCGGTATCATAGAAATTTTGCTTTTAAGATGATGCTTCCAAAAGGATTTAGCTGCGTCATTGGTGTTTGCCTGGGGTACTAGGCGGTTAAAATTTACTCGTATCGGATATTCATATCACCTTGTTATGGTTAAATAATTTAATTAATAACATGATAATATACGATGAAATTATAAATTTTTAAATACAAACATTTATCATGCAACTATTAATTTGATGGAAACATTGCATTGGTGCGAGTCAGTAATGTTGTAGATAACTTAGCAATTAACATTCTTTGCCATTCTTGGAAGAGAATCTGTTCAACTATCAGATGCTAAGTCATAGTTTATTTATTTTCCCAAATCTATTTGTGGAAAATAGAAGTAAATTCCAGTTTTTCCTCTATACTTTTGAAGAGATATATGGTGGCCACCTATTTAAATTTGTTTTGTCGTATGTCCTAACACAAGTTTTCTTAAAACGTTTTGCCTGGTGTTACTTTCACAAATAGTGACAAAATTAGTCAAATATATTCTCTAACCGTTTTGTTTTCGAGCTCACTAGAATCTAAAAAGGCATGCAATATAGTTACGGCAATACTCACCCAACCTCATCCCCACATAAATAGCACAAAAAATAAGAGAAAACAACTGATCCAGAATTTACATCAAAGCACTAACTGTAATTAGTTAACGAGTATTCAACTTTTAATCAGTGAATCTTAAAATAAAGTTATGTATTTCAGTTTAAATACCATATGAGAGTATTAATTTTTCTCAACGTAAATACCAGATGACATCTTTAAGGTATCTAGAGTGATGTGGACCGTTGGATTCAGTGCTTAACAAGACGAGCTACTCCCCCATAATTAATAAGATCTCTAGTCCCATGTACATATCACTATATATAGTGGTTAACTAGACTAAGAATATAAAAAATTATCTAATTTCTATATTCCACTGGTGATAGTAAAATAATATATTAATAACGTCATGCTCAGAAACTTAAATTGATTAATAAATATCACAACAACAGAAAAAATCAAAACTTTGAAGAGTTAAATGATTATAAAATGAATATATACGAAAGAATTTTATTAGTGTTAGGATATATCAAATGTTTTAAAATCATCTGGATGAGTTGAAATAAACTCTACTATCATCTCATCATTTAATAATATGAAACAAAAATTTGAAGAGTTGTTGACAACTAAGCAAAAAATGTTTGTTACACTCAATATTTAAAGAGATGAAACACAAAGCAAAAGCCATACACAAAATTCCTCATTTTAAGTAGTCTTTTTCCTTCCCTTCGAGTGTTTGTGTGTGTATTTCAGCAAATGGCAAGCAACTCAAGCTCAGCTCCAACTAAAATGAGAGTTAAATATGGTGAGTGCCTAAAAAACCATTCTAAAAAGCACGGTCACTACTCATTTGATGGATGTCGTGAATTTGTGAAAAGTGGTGAAGATGGAACTAAAGGATCATACGTTTGTGCAAATTGTGGGTGCATTAGGAGTTTCCATCGTATGAATAATCAGCCATTGCACCGTCATCAAGCTATTCGACTTTGCTTCTTTCACCATTGTGTTATTCCAAATGGAATGCACCCTATTTTTCATCCTTTTAATGAAACACAAGTCTCGGTTTCGGCCACTTCTTTGCCTGTTACTACAATTTCAGATCCTGAATCCGTCTCTGTTCAAGAGAATGTTCCTCGTGTCATGACTCCTCCTGTGTTACCCCTATTCCCATTATTTCCTAAGGATGAAATGGGTCCAGTCCCAGTGCCTCTTCCTTTATTTCCAGAGACACCATCTTCAGGTACATTTGGGCTTCTGAAAGGGAAACGAGACATGGATATGGACTAAGAACCCAATCTTAATTTTAGTGTTTTCCATTAGGAAAGAGAGAACAAAAAAATAAATGTTGAACATCGATTTTCCTTTTCAATGAATTCTGTAAGCTTTTTTTTTTTTTTTTTTTTAATGTGGTTATTTTGTTGCTTGAGGGAGTAAACTATATATTATGACCTGCTTAACTGTTCCTGGATCTCTCAACGGAAGAAAAGAAAGTAAATGCGGCCTTTTGATCACTATAATAACATGTACGCCAACTTTGAGTTATTACAAAGCTTCATTAACTCTAGCCAAAACACAAACACAAACACAAAAAGATTTATTTTATAAAAGATCTCTTACAAAAATGCTAAGTAAGCTGGATAGGAGTTACAAATAGATAACACTGACAAAGTTATAACAATACTAAGGACATATGATAGACTTAGTGTTGGGATCTGGTCCTTGATTCTGTTGTTGCTTTGTTCTTCAATGACTTCAAAGTCGACAGCACACTTGAGAGAAAAATGATGATCTAGGGTTTGCAAGTGTGTGCATCTCCCTTGCCTCATGTTTGTAATATACAAATGAGGTTATTGGGATGATACATGCAAATTATCCAGTACAAGGCATGCTTCACAAAGTGACTGTTGCACTATTGCGTGTGTAGAAAATGGTGCAGTGACTTTACAGGTGTAGAGAATTGATTTGTACTGTCATTAGAGGAACCGATGGACATCTATTCTCTCTCCCGTTTTTGTGGCTCAAGTTGTTGGGACTTGTGCCAGACTTTAGACTTGATGTTTTTGAGTACTTTGAAGATGTGTAGCAAATTCCCTATGATTCTTATTAAGAAATTTGTTAGATAATCAAAATACACAAAAAGCACCTAACTTAACAGCATGTGAAGCAAATTGGAGGTTACATATTACATTAACTTGTAAATTTTAGGAGGAACAACTGTATGGAAGTCTGCGCTTAAAACCTAATTCACTGTATATGGATCCGTTAACAATCATTTCGAAAAAAGGGGTAATTAAGGCCACATCAGATTTCCCCAAATGAGTTTTCTTCTGTTGAGGGGGGGAGGGGGGTGTACAAAATATGGTTAGGATGATATTTTTATTGGTGTAATTGGGGATGGCAAACGGTGTCGGGTTGAATATGAGTAGGTCGAAAACAGATAGTAAAAAAACGGATAAATTATTCGAACTTGTTCATATTTCATAAAGATAGAAAATAGATTAATTGGGGGATAATATGAGTAACCATATTATTCATGTCTTTTTGAATATGATCACTTTGGGAGAATTTGTAGTCTCTCAGGCCTGATCAACCCCCAATTTAAGTCTTTACGAATATAAAAGTTAAATACTTTAGTTATCCATTGGTTAAACATTTTCTAAGTAAATAATGTGGTTCTTATCCATATTTGACCTGCTTTTAAAAAGTTCATTATCCAAATAATTTTTTAATGAATAATATGGATGAATAACTATTTTTTAATTCATTTTACCACCACCAGGTATAATGCTCCAATTAGCAAAAGCAGTATAAAGGGATTTGATTAGAAACTTAGGGAATAACTACTCCATGTATTTAGCCTGAATATAGATATTGTTGTTATGAGTTATGACATGCTTTTTACAATCTTATTTGCCGCTAAACGATATTGACAATTATAAAAGACCTAAAGTTCGTCAGTCTAAACTTGGGTTGAAATTTAAAAATAGTTAGATTTATAAGTGTTAATATAGTCATAGTTTTAAAAGTAATAGAATTAGTCACTTTTCATGTAAAGATAAATCAGAACGACTGTTCAAAATTCGAAAAATATTCCAGCATAATATACTGGAGTTCGAATTTTTTACATGTGAACTTCTAGCATAATATACTGATCCAGCATAATATGCTGGAAGTTCATACATAGGTGCTCCAATCTCCAGTATATTATGCTGGAACTTTCCGTGTGCTGGAGTTTCAGTATAATATGTTGGAAGTTCATACATAGGTGCTCCAATCTCCAGTATATTATGCTGGAACTTTCCGTGTGCTGGAGTTTCAGTATAATATGTTGGAAGTTCATACATGATCACTCCCAACTATGCCTTGTAAAAAGGACTAAGCGGTCGTTGCAAATATAATCCGATTTACAAGTCCGGAGTCGAATACCACAGAGAACTAAGGTTTCGCTATAATTGTTCAATATTGCTAAGAAACACAAGTCCAAACAATTTCCTAATTATAGAGATTATAATATTTCTTTCTAACCAATTAAGTAACAACTATTATAAAGCAGTAAAATTATCAACTAACAAGGATGAAATTTGAGACATAACTAAGGAGGTCTAGAGTTATGATTTCCCCTATTGATGGAATCCCTTCCTGTTATGTTTCATATAAATTTGCTTAATCTTCTCTATCAATCATGAGCACTCTTGCTACGTAAATCTCTCCCGAGTAATTACGACAATTTACTAGACGCACTCTCCCGAGCTACGCTAACTTGCTTTTATTATAGCTCACTTTAGATTGCACACAAGGTAACGTTATCCCTAATCCAACCTTTAAACCCTCGGTTATGGATCCCTTCTATACTTGGGAGTGGTGGTGTTCAACAACTACCTAAATATGCACTCTCTCCCGAGCAGATACATACTAAATAGACACAACTAATTGAGGATCATTTCAATTAACTACAACAAGAACGTAGTTGAACAAATAGAGATTAAACTTTAGCAAATCTATATTAACATAGCAAGAATTTCATTCTTCAATAGGTTCCATCAAAACCCTAGATAACAAATTAGCTATTCATAATAGTATGTAAAAATACAATACCAAAAGTCATAACCAACAATGAAAAATAGGAAGAGGAAGGAAAAACTCGTCGAAGAATTCCCCGACTTGCTTTTATTGTGTCTCTGCCTCCGTAGGTCGAATTTGTGTCCAAAATATGTCCAACCTCCAAAATACCATTTTTTCATGTATATATACCAAGTAGGTGTTAGGGATATAATAGATATGCCCTAGATCCAAAATCACATTTGATGATTCGAACATATTTTTGTGAACGTTATTTGATATAAAATATATGTGGCATTTGATATTCTTTTATCATAGTTATTATTAATTGTTTGATTAACTTGATAAGGTCCTTGATTAAATTTTAAGACTTGACATTGTGATGGAGATCATGATAATGAGAGTAAAAGTTTCTTATAGTTTAATCTAAATTTGTTCTTGATCATAGGATTATTAATTTGGACATTAGTAATCCGGTTATATCAATATTTATGTGATTGTCTTTTGGGATAAAGATTAGTTGATATCATTAACTAAATCACATAGATAGATGCATACAGAGATATGATCATTGAACCGGCTCATTGGATAATTCCTAATAGTTAGAATTACCATAAACTGTCAATAGGATATTCTCTTGAAGAATGTGATGTAAGAGCTTCCTTTGACCTGAGATCGTCATAGTAATTGACAAGTTATTTATTGTGCTTTGATACTAGACACTTATGGCCCTAGGGTGATAGTTGAAAGGATATTGGGTATGATTAAATACTTGTAGAATTAGTGATTGATCAAAGATGGAATCTGTCAACTCGTGGTAATGAGTTTAAGCTCCATGTTGTCATGAATTATAAGCGACCAAATTAAGACCTTGGCTAGGGCAATCGAATGAAAGAAGAAAAGAGTTTCTTAGGTCATTCAATGGTCGATTTTATTTGACATGAACACATAGTTGGTCGCCTATTAGGATTTGACAATTAAACCATATCTTAGGGCGATCCAGAGCTATAAGGACAGAAGGAATTACTACATTATTCTTCTACGGGTTCTTGAGAGTAAATTGTATACTTCATGCTATCAGGTCGTTAAGTAGTGTTGCTAGACGTCACCCTTGATTAGTATATTGATATGATCAATTTACTACCGGTTTAGTATTGAACCTATGGGGTCGCACACTAACGAGTCTTCTGATCTTTGCTAAAGGATTAATTATTTTATTGTTTGGTATTAAATTAAAGAATTTAATTAGTCAAACAAATTTAGTTATTATTTCACTTGAACTAATAACTAAATTTGTTTGACTAATTAAATTCTTTAATTTAATACCAAACAATAAAATAATTGCCCTGGCCAAGGTCTTAATTTGGTCGCTTATAATTCATGACAACATGGAGCTTAAACTCATTACCAAGAGTTGACAGATTACATCTTTGATCAATCATTAATTCCACACGTATTTAATCATACCCAATATCATTTCAACTATCTCCCTAGGACCATAGGTGTCTAGTATCAAAGCACAATAAATAACTTATCAATTACTATGACGATCTCATGTCAAAGGGAACTCTTACATCACATGCTTCAAGAGAATATCCTATTGACAGTTTATGGTAATTCTAACCATTAGGAATTATCCAATGAGTCGGTTCTCTATATGCATCATCTATCTATGTGATTTAGTTAATGAGATCAACTCATCTTTATCCCAAAAGACAATCACATAAATATTGATCTAACCGGATTACTAATGTCCAAATTAATAATCTTATGATCAAGAACAAATTTAAATTGAATTATAAGAAACTTTTACTCTGATTATCATGATCTCCATCAGAATGTCAAGTCTCAAAATTTAATCAAGGACCTTATCAAGTTAATCAAACAATTAATAATAACTATGATAAAAGAATATCAAATGCCACATATATTTTAAATCAAATAACATTCATAAAAATATGTTCGAATCATCAAATGTGATATTGGATCTAGGACATATCTACTATATCCCTAACAATCTCCCCCTTGCACTAGAGCCAATCGTTCTTGTACTTCATCCATAATTTCCACTTGTGCTTGTTAAACTCCTTTCCGCTAAGAGCTTTGGTGAATGGGTCTGCTGCATTTTCCTTTCCATCAACCTTTTGAATCTCGACGTCTCCACGTTCAATGATCTCTCTTATCAAGTGATACCTTCACAGAACGTGTTTGGACTTTTGGTGTGATCTAGGTTCTTTTTCTTGAGCAATGGCTCCAGTATTGTCACACAACAGTGGAACCGCACCTTCTATTGAAGGAACCACACCAAGTTCAGTTAAGAACTTTTTCATCCATACAGCTTCCTTAGCAACTTCACTAGCTGTTATATATTCTGCGTCAGTCACTAAGTCAGCTACTGTAGCTTGTTTGGAACTTTTCCAACTCACCGCACCACCATTTAAGGTGAATACATAACCAGAGATAGATTTGCTATCATCTATATCTGAAGAGAAACTTGCATCAGTATAACCTTCAATTTTCAACTCAGAATCTCCATAGATGAGGAATTGGTCTTTAGTCCTTCTTAAGTATTTAAGAATGGTCTTCACCACCTTCCAATGTTCCTCACCAGGATTTGCCTGATATCGGCTAGTCACTCCAAGTGCATAAGCCATATCAGGACGTGTACATGTCATGGTATACATGACAGCTCCCACTGCACTAGCGTATGGGAACCTACTCATGCGTTCTCTCTCTTCAGGTGTTTTAGGACAATCCTCCCTAATGAGAGTAATTCCAGTGCCAATTGGTAGATAGACTCTTTTGGAATTATCCATGTTATACCTCTTTAAGATGGTATCAATGTACAAAGACTGGGAAAGTCCAAGCAGTTTCCTAGATCTATCTCTACAGATCTTTATTCCTAATATATAAGCTGTTTCTCCCAAGTCTTTCGTGGAGAACTGTTCAGATAGCCAAATCTTGGTACTTTGTAATGCCGGTATGTCATTCCCTATGAGAAATATATCATCAACATAAAACACTAAGAATATAATTGTGCTCCCACTAACCTTTTTGTACACACAAGGCTCTTCTTCGCATCTAACAAAATTGAACTTTTCAATTGTCTTGTTAAAGCGAATATTCCAACTTCGAGAAGCTTGCTTTAGTCCATAAATGGCTCTTTGTAGCTTGCAAATTTTATTATGATCAGACGAAGATGTGAAACCTTCAGGTTGTGTCATGTACACATCCTCTGCTAGCTCACCATTAAGGAAAGATGTTTTCACATCCATTTGACATATTTCATAATCATAGTATGCTGCTATAGCAAGCAAAATCTGAATTGATTTGAGCATTTCCACGGGAGAGAAAGTCTCGTCATAGTCGACTCCTTCTTTCTGACGATATCCCCTGGCAACAAGACGGGCTTTGTAGGTCTCTAATTTTCTGTCTGCTCCAATATTTTTCTTAAAAACCCATTTACAACCAATAGGTTTTATATCCATTGAATGTTCAACTAAAGTCCATACTTTCCTTCATGGATTCTATTTCGGATTCCACGGCCTTTTTCCATTTCTCATAATCAGAACTTTGTATAGCCTCTTCATTGGTCTTAGGGTCATCATCATTATGATCAACCTTATTTTATACATCATCTTGTACCATTAGATTTAATCTAGTTGGTACATGACATTCTCGTGTAGACCTTCTAAGAGGTACTTGTACAACTTGTTCACCTTGTGCTGGATTTGGTTGGTGTTCAATTTGGTTTGGAACTGGTTCATTAACCTGTTCCTGAACTACATTTAGTTCTTGAACATCAACCGTTGAAGATGGCAACTTCCTTGGCAACTTCAAAACATCCAATAAAGGTTCTTCAACTTGGGTCTCATGATCTTTATGTTGTGTTGATTCATTAGTTTCTTGAACTTCATCAAGTTCTATTTCTCCATCATAATTTCCTTCTAAAAGAAATTCCCTTTCCAAAAAGTTTGCTCCTCTTGCCACAAACAGTTTATGGTCAGAAGGGTGATAGAAATAATATTCCATTATTTCTTTGGGATATCCAATGAACCTACATTTATCAGATCTTGAGTCAAGTTTATCAGATTGCAGTCTCTTAACATAAGCTGGACAACCCCAAACTTTAATGTGTTTAAGGTTAGGCTTACGTCCTTTCATGTCTCATATGGTGTTGTAGAGACTGACTTAGTGGAAACTTTATTAAGTAAGTATGTTGTTGCTTCCAAAGCATATCCCCATAAATTTATTGGAAGATCAGTGAACCCCATCATAGATCTCGCCATATCTAATAAGGTTCGATTTCTCCTTTCAGACACACCATTGTGTTGTGGTGTCCTTGGAGGTGTCCACTGTGAGAGAATCCCATTCTCTTTGAGATATCTAGTAAGATCTTCACTAAGATATTCTCCACCTCTATCAGACCTTAGTACTTTGATACTTTTACCAGTATGTTTCTCAACTGCACTACGGAACCTTTTGAACATTTCAAAAGATTCAGATTTGTGTTTCATAATATACACAAATCCATATCTTGACATATCATAAGTGAAGGTGATGAAGTAAGAATATCCACCTGTAGCTTGAATTTTTATGGGCCCACAAACATCTGTATGAATTAGTCCCAATAATTCATAAGCTCTTTCTCCATTTCCAATAAATGGAGATTTGGTCATTTTTCCTTTTAGACAAGATTCACAAGTTGGATATGATTCAAAATCATATTTTTCAAGGTACCCTTTCTTGTACAACTTGTTAATTATTTTCTCTCCAATATTACCAAGCCTACAATGCCAAAGGTATGTATGATTTACTTGATCATCTCTTTTCCTCTTAAGAGTTGAAACATGCATAATCGAATTAGCATTCACATTAGGTAAGACATAATCATCATGTTGGAGATAGTCATTCACATATAAATTATCACTATAATAAATAGAGCAAATATCATTGCCTATATTAATGTGAAACTCACGTTTGTCTAACATAGAAACTGAAATTATGTTCGAAACAAATTTAGGAATGTAATAACAATCATCCAACATAAGTACTTTTCCCGTAGGCGTTACTAAAGAAATTGATCCTACAACTACGGTCGCAACTTTTGCACCATTTCCAACTTGTAGATTAATTTCTCCTTTCTTTAGTCTCCTACTTATCTTGAAACCTTGCAACATATTGCAGATGTTATAACCACTGCAGTATCTAATACCCATAGTGAAGAATTAGTAGTAGCTAAAGAAACCTTGAAAACGTTTTTCATTAATGTCTCACCTTGTTTCTTGTCCTTTAAAGTTGCAAGATACTCCTTGCAGTTTCTCTTCTAATGGCCTTTCTTCTTACAGTGAAAACATTCAGCATCATATACTGACTGAAAGATCAAATCTTCAGAAAGCTCTTTACCAAGCTTGTATCCCAACTTCTCATGTTCTTCGGTAAGAACAATCACATGATTGACAAAGGTTCCAACTGGAGAGTTTTCAATGTCCAACTGTGTATCAACCATCTTCTTAAGATATTCAATAATTTCGGTTGGATCCATATTCTGATGTTTCCTCTGGAGTTCAGAACTCATAGAAGCGAGAATGATGCGTTTAATAGCAAGGCATTCTTCCAAGTGTTTCTGATAAACCTTAGTGCCTTGAACATCATTCTCTGGTGGGATTATCTTTGCAGGTTTCTCGATCACATCAATAAGCTTTTCATGCAAGAGAACAATTCTCAAATTTCTATATCAGTCATCAAAGTTTGATCCTACCAACTTGTTGGTCTCAAGTATTTCACGCAGTGATATAACAAACATATTGAGAAATCTAAAATATAGAAAAGGAAAGGCAATAATATAAGAACATATTTACATATATCATAAAGACATGGACTTTTATCTAAATGAAATTTCTAATTATTTTAAACTATTGGTCCCTCATTATAGTTTATGAAATCTTTATTTCTGTTAGTGGAGTAAAGGAATCCTTTAACAATATGTATGAGCCCCTTGGAAGTCAAGTTGTTTCTCACATATATTTTAAAAGTAGGTACTCTTACCAGTTGTATCCCCATACAATTTCCTTAAATATCTCTATGTCAAATAGTCCCCTGGTAGTCAGGTCGATCCTATTTGCATAGTTGAGTTCAACCATCATGATAGCAAAGAACTTATTAAATTTTATACTCCCAGGCTAGTCCAGGCATCTAGTGTAAAATTGAATAATTCTTTCAATCCATATATCTAATGCAATAAATAATTTTAACATATTCTCGAATTATAAGTCTCCTGGTAGTCAGGCCGCTCCTTATAAACAAGAATTAAATAAAATTATTTACCTTGATAGATAGCTCTATAATAAAATATCTTATATTTTATTATTTAAGAACTCAAATTTTAGTAAGAGGGAATTGTTACTAAAATAATTTTTAATAACATGAAGATCAAGTTGTCTACATGCTTAGTCCTAAATTAATTTACATCACATGTAATAAATAACTCAAAACTATGTAAACAAGCACGTGACATAAAAACGGAGTTCAACATCTTCTAACATGTTTATCTTATATATCACATAAAAATAATTCATGCCAGAAATCTATTATTAATTAACATCTCATGAAATAATAACAATTAAAAATAACAATAGAATTCAATTCTATAACCTATTATAGATACCCGCCGTATCTAATACAAAATTTCAAATTCAAGTTACAAACTATCTCAATAGTTTAACTTATATGAATACATATTTTACTCATAATAAAATAATATTAGTCTAATATGCATTAAAACAATTTGAATATTGCACAATACACAAGTATTATGGTTTGAACTCTTCAAATATAATCTTAAAATATTTCGTAAATAAATTTTAGACACGAGAAAAAATGGCTCTGATACCACTGAAGGATTGCGTATAGATGTTCATAACGTGCAGCGGAAGACAATAACAATCCTAGGCAGAACTTTTCGTGTTTAAAATTTATTTACATGTCAAAGATCGAATATAAGATGTACCTGGTAAAGAGAAACTCGTTTCAAAATTTTCTTCGATAGTGCGAAGCTTTATGTGTATCCACACCGAGACCGATCCTTGCTATCAACTCTTTGATCAATGAAACCCGTGAACAAATTGAACAAGATATTGTACTGAAATTTTTCTCAAAAACCTCAACTCAATATTAAAAGAACAAGAAACACTTTTCTTGTAATTATATTTTCTCTCTTGGCTTTACATTGTACTCTCATTTTCACAAAGTATTTTTTTCTCGAGAATTAATTTGACGGAGGAAAAGTTTTTCCTTTTCCGGAATAATACTCTCTCTCGTTTGGGACAGCCTAACACCCCTTTTATATCATCAAATAGGAACGTTTTTCCTATTTTGTTAAAATAATGGTTAAGGCGTTGATTTTCCTTTTTGGAGTACAAGTTTAATTTCTAAAATTAAAATTTATATAATTTTCCTTCTTCAAAACCGAATTCATTCCAAAAAGGAATTGTCGAACGTCCTGGACTAAAGTTAGTCCAATTCTGAACTGGATCTAATAAGTTACTCATCATTAATATTTATATAAATAAAATTATAAATAATTATCAATTAATTGTACTAAATATATATGACACATATAATTCATGAGATATAATTTAATTTTCTATTCCAAATAGAAAACTTTAATTTGTTTACAATATTAGTTATATCCTCTGTGCTAGCAAAAAATATAATAATATTTCATTTGATTATCAATTAATTGTACTAAATATATATCACATATATATTTCAAGAGATATAATTTAATTTTCTATTTGTCACACCCGTTTTCTACCCCCCAAAAGATGTATGTGTGTTATGGGGTTAAAGGGTTTTTTCAATTAAAGTGA
>MDKI01034684.1:0-115241 GCA_005239505.1 Nicotiana paniculata
CCATTTCCAATTCACCTACACATAAAATAAACCCTATTAGGCACATACGACGTGTATTTTATCATTAAAGCTCATAAAATGCGAGGGATATAATGCTTAAAATCACGAATTCTAGCTACTCATCAGGGGTCTCCCAGAATATGTCTGTAGTCCCAAAAGTAAATATGCAGTTTTGGGGATCTCGTGGAATACGTCCGTAGTCCCAAAATGAATATGCGATACAGGGGATCTTCTGGAAACGTCTGTAGTCCCAATTTAAATATGCAAGGTAGGGGGATCTCCAGGAATATGTCCGTAGTCCCAATTTAAATATGCAATGCAAGATACAATGACATGCATGGCATCAAGTTATGCAGCTTAAACTAAACTCGGGTAAGAAAAATAAGTACTTAACTAAGCATGGTGCACAGAAGATCAATTAGGCAATTAAACACATACGCATGCTTCCCTAATCTAAGCTAAAACATAAAAATATTAGTGCAATTTGATAAGAAAAATAGTTTATGACTTAGAAAGGGGAAAACGGGATTTTTGCAATACTAGCCTTTGTATGTACTCGTCACCTCACGTACACGGTGCCCACACATCAAATAATATCAAACATACTAAGGGGAGGTCCCTAACAAAAGGTTAGGCAAGCCACTTACCTCAATCGCTCAACTCAACTCGATATCACGTTCTTGCCATGAGTATCCGATTCCAAATGGCCCGAATCTATCCAAATAAATTGCATAATGTAAATATAGCTACAAGTAACTCATTTAATTAATTAATTCGAAGCTAAAGCGCGAAACTAGGATACACGGCCAAAAAGTCTCCCTGGGCCCACGTCTCGGAATCGGTTAAAATTTATAAATTTCGAACACCCATTCACTCACGAGTCTAAACATACCAAAATTACACAAATCCAATATCAAATTCTCGATCGAAATCCCAATTTTTCACCCCAAATCCGAAATTAGATGATAAAACCAAGCATAGATTAGCGGGAATTAATCAAAACCAAGTAAGAATCACTTACCCCAAACACCGACGTGAAAATCCCTCCAAAGATCACCTAATCCCGAGATCTCAAGTCCAAATGGTGAAAAATGACATAAACCCTCGATTTGAACATTTTAAATCTGCCCAAGCATTCCTTAATCGCGATCGCGGAAACACCCACGGGATCATGAAGAACAACTTCACTGCCTCATGGTTTTTTCTCTACGCGATTGCGTCACACCCCATGCGAACCCGATGCAGTGATTCCTCAAACTTAAGCGATCGCGATTGAACCCACGTGATCGCAAAAGATCAACGCGCAGCTCCCTTTGCCGCCTTATTTCTTCTTCGCGAGGGCGGCCTGGCCCACACGTGCGCGATGCACAACCTGACTGACCTACACGATCCCGTCCCATTCTATGCAATCATGAAGAGTTAACCCAGCTCCCATTTACCCTACGCGATCGCAATCCTCCTCCAACGATCATGATGAAGAACGCATCAGCTGCAGAACACCAACAAACCAGCCAACTCCTTAAGTCCAAAAATGACCCGTTGAGCATCCGAAAAATATCCGAGGCCCCCGGGACGTCAACCAATCCTACCAACCAATCCTATAACACCATACGAACTTAGTCGATCCCTCAAACCACCTCGAACAACATCAAAAACATGAATTAAGCATGGATTCAAGCCTAAGAACTTCGAATTTTCTAAATTCTAAAGACGATTTCGAAACACATATAACTTAGTCCGAATGACCTCAAGTTTGACACACATGTCACAAATAACTCCGCCAACCTAAATCCATTCTCGGAATTCTTTTTCGAGCTCGATATCAAAATTCCCCCTATCGGCCAAAATCGTCGAATATCTAACTTTTGCCAATTCAAACCTAAATTTACTACAGACCTCCAAAACACATTCTGGACACGCTCCTAACCCCAAAATCACTCAACGGAGCTAAAGGAGTCGACAGAATTCTATTCTGGACCTGTCTTCACACAGTTCAGACTACAACCTAAATTCTAAGGCTTAAACTCACATCTAAGGACTAAGTGTCCCAGAACTCTCCGAATTCTATAACCAATCACTCCGGCCAGTCCCAATAGCAGAAAAACATGGGGAAAGTAGTTATTACGGGATCGGGGCACTAACTCTCAAAATAACCGGCCGGGCCGTTACAACTTTATTGTGATTTTTGATGACTTATGTAGGAATATATGATGAAAAGTATTGTTATTTTTGTTACCTAATATTGAAAATAATTAACAAAGAATACTATGATACAACTAATTTTGCTCTATTTTCTAATTTCTTTCAATTCTAATGCTCTTCTTATGGAAATAAGTTTATGTAACTTACAAATTTTATAAACTTAAACATTAATTTTACTTACATGAAGATTTTGAAAAGAATTGAATAAGATGTTTTTTCTAATTAGTTAAGTCAAAGATTTTGTTTTCTTTTTTGTTTTTGCATTGGGGCTTTGTACTGTTAAAAAAAACTTTAAAATATAGATTGTTATAAATAGATTTCTATTTAAGGTGAATGTCTATATTTTAGAGAGATCTTAGGTATTTTACTTGGTGTCTGAGTCACTCTTTCGCTATAAATAGAGAGGTCATATTCCATTGTAAATCATCTCAAAATTCAATAAGAAGTCCCCCTCTCTCTCTCTCTCTACAATATTGTTCTTCATTTATTATTTTATAACACGTTATCAGCACGAGAGTCTACCGTTGCCTTGATTATCTTTGGAGGTGATTAACGTTGCCTCTTTCACCTTCAGTTGTTACTAATCAGTTAGGGAATTGGGAACCTCATTAGTTTGTGAGTTCAAAAACTGACTTAAGATTGCCTTCTTGACTACTACGCGACTTCTGGTGAGGAATTGGTTGTCTTCTTAATTAGTTTATTTTGAGAAATTAGATTTTCTTTCTTGTTTCACCTCTGTTCCCAACCCCAACAAATAGTTTTTGTCTACAGGTTATTCTTTGTGACTTAACTTGTGTTTTGGGAAATTAGTGTAAGTTAAACTTTACAAGGAAAGCATCATGATGTTCTTTAAATTTAAGATAAATAATTGTTCAACTGTAAATGTTGATTTTCTTATATCAATATCCTTTACATTATAACTTTGGCATACACTAATTGCATTGATTATATGGGAAGCAAATATGATATCTCACAACGCAAACTTTGATGAAAGTTCAATTGTAAAAATATTTTTTTAATTGATTAATGTACGACACATACAATATTTAAAGAGAAGAAATATTTCTCTCATTTAAGTATGTGTAAGGAAGATGTTACTACAATTTATGGTAGTAGTAATTTAATTGAAGGCTCTGGAAGATCTACTATAACTCTACCTAAGGGAATAACAATTATCATAGAGAATGCAATGTTCTCCTCCAAGTCAAAGAGGAACTTGTTGAGTTTTAAAGATATCCGCCGAAATGGATATCATATTGAGACAATAGATGAGAATAATGTTGAATATTTCATCAATACCAAGAATGTTTCTGGCCAAGAGAGGGTTATAGAGAAGTTCCCATGTTTATCTTGTGGCCTGTATTGGACAAGAATTAGTGCAATTGAGGCACATTCTACCGTAAACCAAACGGTTACTGATTCCAATACTTTTGTACTTTGGCATGATCGATTGGGACGCTCTGGATCAATTATGATGACACAAATTATAGAACACTCAAATGGGCATCCATTAACGAATTTAAATATTCTTTTAAATAATGAATTTTCTTGCACTTATTATTATCAAGGCAAGTTAATTATAAGACCATCACCAACAAAGGTTGGGATTGAGTCCCCTGCATTTTTAGAACGTATACAAGAAGACATTTGTGGACCTACTCACCCACCTAGTGGGTAGTTTAGATATTTTATGGTCTTAATAGATGCATCTTCTACATGGTCTTATGTGTGCCTATTATCATGTCACAACCTCGCGTTTGCAAAATTAATGGCACAAAAATTCGATTACGGGCAAAATTTCCCGATAATCCAATTAAGTCTATTAGACTTGATAATGCTGCTGAGTTTTCATCCCAAGCATTTAATGATTATTTCTTATTAATTGAGATAAAAGTGGAACATCATGTAGCTCATGTTCACACTCAAAATGGCCTTGCAGAGTCTTTAATTAAACGTCTGCAATTGATAGCAAGACATTTACTCATGAAAACGAGGTTGCCTACTTCTGTTTGGGGTCATGCCATTTTGCATTCAGCAATGGTAGTTCATCTCAAACCGACAAATTATCATAAATATTCCCCATTGCAACTAGTTTTGGGTCATGAACCTAATATATCCCATTTAAGAATTTTTGGATGCGCAGTATATGTGCCTATAGCGTAGCCATATCGCACCAAAATGGGTCCCCAAAGAAGGTTAGGAATATATGTTGGGTTTGAATCTCCCTCCATTATTCTCTATCTTGAAACATTAACGGGGGATTTATTCACTGCTCGATTTGCAGACCGTCGATTCGATGAGACCCAAAAATTAGGGGGAGAAAATGGTGAAACCAAATGGGAAATTTTGTGGAAAAATCCATCATTGTCTCATCTTGATCCACGTGCCTCTATTTTTGAAAAAGAGGTGCAAAAGATTATCCATTTGCAGAGAATAGAGAATCAAATGCCAGACGTATTTACGGATCTGAAAAGCATAACAAAATCACATATCCCTGCAGAGAATGTTCCAATCTGTATTGATGTCCCTATTGGACAATATTATAGTGTCATAGCTAATGAGTCAAAAGCACGCCTAATATGTGGCAGACCATTGGGTTCTAAGGATCAAAATCCTAGAAAAAGGAAAATAAATAATCAAAATGACACTACGAAAGAGTCTCATGAAGAAATTCATGACTTAATAAATTCTGAGATTCATGAGGAAACCATTGAGCCCGAGACTCAAGCAAATAAGGAACTATCAATAAATCCAATCGATATTGAGACAAATTTGAATCGAGTGGATATAGTGGTGGATTATGTATTTGCATATAATGTTGCATATAGCATTATGCAAGATAGTGAGGATATTGAACCTCAATCTGTTGGAGAACGTCGACAAAGACGTGATTGGCCAAAATGGCAAGAAGAAATCCAATGAGAATTGAATTCACTTGGGAAATGTGAAGTTTTTGGGCCTGTAGTCCTAACACCTAATGGTGTTAAGCTTGTTGGCTATAAATGGGTCTTTGTAAACAATAGGAATGATAAAAATGAGGTACAAATATATAAGGCACGCCTTGATGCACAAGGATTTTCACAAAGGACTGGTGTCGACTATGAAGAGACATATTCACACGTTGTGGATGTTATAACAATTTGGTATCTCATTAGTTTTGCTATCCATGAAAAGCTTAACTTGCATTTAATGGATGTGGTTATCTCCTACCTTTATGGCTCACTTGATAATAAGTTATACATGAAAATTCCCGAGGGATTTAATATGCCTAATGCACATAATTCAAAGTCCCGGGAAATATTTTCAATCAAATTGCAAAGATATTTGTATGGTCTAAAGCAATCAGGACGTATGTGGTATAATCGTCTTAGTGAGTATTTATTAAAGGAAAGTTATATAAATGATGCCATTTGTCCATGTGTTTTTATAAAGAAAACAAGATTGGAATTTGTTGTACTACCGTATATGTTGCTGACATAAACCTTATTGGAACTCCTATAGACCTCCAAAAGGCAATTGATTATTTAAAGAAATAATTCAAGATGAAAGATCTCAGAAAGACAAAATTATGTCTTGGTTTGCAAACTGAACATATGCCAAATGAGATGTTCGTTCATCAATCTACCTACATAGAAAAGGTATTGAAACAGTTTTACATGGATGGAGCTCGTCCATTAAGTACTCTGATGGTTGTTCAATCACTTAATGTGAATAAGGATCCATTCCGACCTCAAGAAAAGAATGAAGAGATACTTGGTCCTAAAGTACCATATCGTAGTGCAATTGGTGAACTAATGTATCTTGCCAACACTACAAGGCCTGACGTAACTTTTTCAGTTAATGTCTTAGCAAGATATATCTCTGCTCTACAAGGAGACATTGGAATGGAACACATATTATGGTATCTAAAAAGAACTACCGATATGGGCTTATTTTATAGAAATAATTGCAGTCCTGATCTTGTTGGTTATGCCGATGCTGGGTATTTATCTGACCCACACAAGGCTCAATCTCAAAAAGGCTATGTGTTTACATATGGAGGCAGTGATATATCTTGGCGATCGACTAAACAATCAATTGTGGTTACTTCATCTAATCATGCTGAGATAATTGCAATTCACCAAGCAAGCCGAGAATCCGTGTGGTTGAGGTCTATAATACATCTTATTCGAAACAAATAAGGTTTGAATTGTGAAAAACTACCCACGATCTTGTATGAAGATAATCAGCATGCATAGCCCAATTGAAGGGAGGATTCATAAAAGGAGATAGGACAAAGCATATTTCACCAAAGTTATTTTTCACACATGATCTTCAAAAAATGGTGATATCAATGTGCAACAGATTCGTTCATGTGATAATATGGCTGATTTGTTCACAAAATCTCTACTGACGTCAACCTTCAAGAAGCTAGTGTACAAGATCGGGATGTGAAGTCTCAAGGATGTGAATTGATGATCTCATTAGGGGGAGTTAATACGTGTTTCACTCTTTTGTCACGACCCGAATTTCCCACCGTCGAGACCATGATGGCACCTAATCTTGAAACCGATAGGCAAGCCAACGTGAATATTTAATTTACCTTATTCCTTTATTATTATCTAATAATATGTGAAATACAACACTAACATAAATAAAAGTACAAATGAAGCAAGGTATATAAACTCAATGTAATGCCTTTACAAAATTTCACAAAAAAACCAATCCCAGAATTTTTGGAGTCACAAACTCACAGACTGTCTACGAATAATACATATAACGGTCTGAATGGAATAAGTACATTTGTTTCTGAAATAACTAGAACAGAATACAAAAGAATTAGGAGGGGACGGCAAGGCCTACGGACGCCTGCAGGACTACCTCAGGGTCTCCACTGGACTGAAGGCAGCAACCTCAATCTATGGTCTGTAGGGTCCTACACCGGGATCTGCACGAAGTACAAAGTGTAGCATCAGTACAACCGACCCCATGTACTGAGTAAGTCCCGAACCTAACCTCGGCGAAGTAGTGACGAGGCTAGGACACGACAACCAAAGTCAACCTGTGCAGTTTAATAGTATGCGGAGAAAATAATACGACGAGAAATAAGTAGTTAAGCATAAAGGAAAAGGGGAACATGCTGAGGGGAGGAAATATCAATAATGGAAATAATGAGGTAAGGAACAATTTGGATATGAATTTAGGCAACATCATAGTAATACGAAAACAAGTACATGGCATCACCCTTCGTGATTTTACTCTCGTCCTCACCATCAGAATCAACATATTCGGCACGGTATCACCCTTCGTGCTTTTACCTCACAATATCATGGCACGGCATTATCCTTCGTGCATTATCTCCCATATCATAACACAGCATCACCCTTCGTGCTTTTAAAAACACAATATAGGCACGGCATCACCCTTCGTGCTTTCACACTCTTTTTCCCCCAAACATATCAAATGACAGCAATCTAGCAAGGAAAGTAACAGAGTAAATAGAAATAAAACCATAACGTCCCGGCAAGGGAGCCAATAGTGGAATCAATGCCATCCCAGCAAGGGAAAAAATAGTTATAACCAATCTCACTTAGTGCATAACTTCACATAAACATCTTCAACTGAAACCAATATTCAGCAGAGTTCAATATCAAGGAATTTCCACCAACATGGATAACTATAAAGTGAAACTCAAGTATTACTTAACGAAAAACCACATAATTCACAATATTCGACTCACGGGCATACTTGACACCAACGTAAAGGTACTCGTCACCTCACATATACGTTTAACATGATACTTACACATAGCAAATAGGACAAAACACCTATTCCCTCAAGTTAAGGTTAATCCAAACACTTACCTCAAATTTCACGACCAAACTCAAACCTCGATTACCGCTTTCCCTTTAGACTTTGACTCAAATTCAATTATATCTAGACATAATTAGCTTAGTAATATCAATAAATGCTAAATAATTTAGCCTCAATGCTAAATTATGAATTTTCTATCATTCTTCCTAAAAATTAAAAAATCAACCCGGGCCCTCGAGGTTCGGACCAAAACCCGATCACCCATTCACCCACGAGCCCGAATATGTAATTAGTTTCGAAATTCGACCTCAAAACGAGGTCTAAATTCCAATTATTCAAAAATCCCTAACTCTACACAAGTCCCCAATTTTCTACCATTAAAACTTTAGAATTCTTGATAAAAGTTGAAAAAAATCATTAGGAAATTGAAGGGAATTAGTTAGTGGACACTTACCTACGATTTGGGAAGAAACTCTCTTGAGAAAATCGCCTTTGGTCCCCTATTTTTGTGAAGAAGGGAAAATGAAATCGGATGAAGCTCTAACTTAAACACACTGCCCAACCCTCGCACCTGCGCTTCCACATGTCCGTAAAAGTGGCCGCACCTGCGGAAATGGGCAAGGCCACTGACGGCCGCACCTGCAGAGGTGCATCCGCTTCTACGGAATTTTTGTCGCAGCTGCGGAAAAGGGCTGGCTAGGGCTGGACCGCACCTGCGGCTGAGGTTCCGCACCTGCGGCCCTAGGCTCGTAGGTGCGGGCACACCAGGACTAGTGCACCAGTAGTGATTTTCAAATTCTAAACACCCCGGAACCTACCCGAAACTCACCCGAGCCCTCGGGGCTCCAAACCAAACATGCACACAACCTCAACAACATCCTACAGACTTACTCGAGCGGCAAAATCTCCAATTTAACATCTTAAACAACGAATTTAGCATTAAAATCAAAAAACAAATCCAAACCTTCCAAAGTATCAAATTTCACAACTACGGGCCAGAATCACGTCAAATTACCTACGTTTCTTACCAAATTTTACCGACAAAACTCAAATATCATATTGAACCTGTATCGGGCTACGGAACAAAAATACGGGCCCGATACCATAAATTTCAAATATAACAAAATTTCCAAAAACTCTTATATTTTCAATAAAACAATTTCTTTCAAAAATTCATTTCTCGGGCTTGGGACCTCGGAACTCAATTCCGGGCATACGCCCAAGTCCCATATTTTTCTACGGACCCTCTGGGACTGTCGAATCATGGATTCGGGTCGATTTACCCAAAATATTGACCGAAGTCAACTTAAATTTAATATTAAAGGCCAATTTAGCATTTTTCTCATTTTCACATAGAACCTTCCCGGATATACGCCCCGATTGTGCATGCAAAATGAGGTAAGATAAAAGGAGGTTCCTAAGGCCTCGGAACACAGTTTTGACTTATAAATGAGAGATGAATTTTTGGGTCATCAATTCTCCACCTCTAAAAAAATCGTTCGTCCTCGAATGGAGATAGAAAAGTACCTGAATCGAGAAAAAGATGGGGATATCGGCTGCGCATGTCGGACTCAGACTCCCAGGTAGCTGCCTCGGTAGACGACCTCTCCACTGGACATGAACCGAAGGATAACTCTTCAATCTCAACTGACAAACCTGCCGGTCTAATATGGCTACCAGCTCCTCCTCATAGGTCAAATCCTTGTCCAACTGGACACTGCTGAAATCTAACACATGGGTTGGATCTCCGTGATACTTCCGAAGCATAGACACATGAAACACCGGATGCACAGCTGATAAATTCGGTGGCATGGAATGTTTGTAATCCACCTCTCCCACTCTCTCAAGAATCTCAAATGCACCAATAAATCTAGGGCTTAGCTTGCCTTTCTTCCCAAATCTCATCAAGCCCTTCATGGGCGACACCCGAAGCAATACCCGCTCTCCAACCATGAATGCCACATCACGAACTCTGCGGTCGACATAACTCTTCTGTCTGGACTGAGCTGTACAAAGTCTATCCTGAATGATCTTAACCTTATCCAAGGCATCCTATACTAACTCTGTACCCAGCAACCGAGCCTCTCCCAGCTCAAACCACCCAACCGGTGACCGATACTGCCTACCATATAATGCCTCATAAGGGGTCATCTGAATGCTCGACCGATAGTTGTTGTAGACAAACTCAGCTAATGGAAAGACCTGATCCCAAGAGTGTCCAAAGTCAATGACAAAGGCTTGTAGCATATCCTCCAAAATCTGAATAGTACACTCGGACTGTTCGTTCGTTTGAGGATGAAATGTTGTGCTCAACTCAACCCTCATGCCCAACTCACACTAAACTGCCCTCCTGAAATGCGAGGTAAGTTGCGTACCTCGATCAGAAATAATAGACACGGGCACACCATGAAGACGAACAATCTCCCTAATGTAGATCTTTACTAATCTCTCCGAGGAGTAGGAAACTACCATAGGAATAAAATGCGCTGACTTGGCCAGCCTATCCACAATGACCCATACTGCATCGAACTTCCTCTGAGTTCGTGGGAGTCCAACAACGAAGTCCATGGTGATATGCTCCAACTTCCACTAAGGAATCTCAATCAGCTGTATCAATCCCCCTGGTCTCTAATGCTCATACTTTACCTGCTGACAATTCAAGCACCGAGTTACATATGCCCCAATATCCTTCTTCATCCTCCTCCACCAATAATGCTGCCGCAAATCCAGGTACATCTTTGCGGCCCCCAGATGGATAGAATGTCGGAAACTATGGGCCTCCACTAGTATCAACTCATGAAGTCCATCCACATTGGGTACATAAATATGACCGGGTATTCGTAAAACTCCATCATCACCAATTGTAACCTGTTTTGCATCACCGTGCCAGACCTTATCCCTAAAGAAACACACAAATGAGGATCATCAAACTGCCGGTCTCAAATACGATCAAATAATGAGGAACGAGCAACTATATAAGCTAGGGCGCGACCGGGCTCAGAAACATCCTATCTCATGAACCGATTGGCTAAATCCTGAACATCCAAAGTAAGCGGTCTCTCTCCGAAAGGAATATAGGCAAGACTACCCATGCTGGATGACTTCCTACTCAAACCATCAGCCACCACATTGGCCTTCCCCGGATGATATAAGATGGTGATATCATAGTCTTTCAACAGCTCCAACCATCTCCTCTGCCAAAAATTCAACTCCTTCTGGTTGAAAAAATATTGCAAACTCTTATGATCTGTGAACAACTCACATGACACGCCATATAGATAATGCCTCCAAATCTTCAGCGCGTGAACAATGGCTGCTAGCTCCAAATCATGAACTGGATAATTATTCTCGTGGATCTTCAACTGACGCAAATCATATGCAATAACCTTGCCATCCTGCATCAACATTGCACCAAGTCCAACCTGAGATGCATCACAAGACATAGTATATAGCCCTAAACATGTGGGAAAAACCAACATCGGTGTCGTGGTCAAGGCTGTATTGAGCTTCTGAAAGCTCGCCTCACACTCATATGACCACCTGAACTAGGCACCCTTCTAAGTCAACCTGTTCATCGGGGCTGCAATAGATGAAAAGCCTTCCATAAACCAACGATAGTAACCTGCTAAGCCCAAGAAACTCCGAATCTCTATAGATGATCCTTAATTGTTGAAATCTTCTTGGGATCCACCTGGATACCCTCCGCTGATACAACATGATCCAGGAATGTAACTGAGCTCAACCAGAACTCAAACTTAGAAACTTAGCATACAACTGATTGTCCTTCAGAGTCTGAAGAACGACTCGAAGGTGCTTCTCATACTCCTCCCAGCTGCAGGAATAGATCAAAATATCATTAATGAATACAATCACGAAGGAATCCAAATAAGGCCTGAACACTCGGTTCATCAAGTCCGTGAAAGTTGCTGGGGAATTTGTCAATCCGAATGACATCACTAAGAACTCATAATGCCCATACCGAGTGAGAAAAATTGTCTTAGGGACATCGGATGCCCTAATCCTCAACTGATGGTAGTCAGATCTCAAATCAATCTTCGAAAATATCCTGGCACCCTGAAGCTGATCAAATAAATCATCAATTCACAGCAATGGATACTTGTTCTTAATTGTAACCTTGTTCAATTTTCGATAATCTATACACATCCTCATCAAACCATCCTTTTTCTTAACAAACAACACCGAAGCACCCCAAGGCGAGACACTAGGCTTAATGAAGCCTTTATCAAGAAAATCCTGCAACTGTTCTTTCAACTCCTTCAACTCTAGCGGGGCCATACGATATGGCAGAACAGAAATGGGCTGAGTGCCCAGAGCCAAATCAATGCAAAAGTCAAGATCCCTGTCAGGTGGCATACCCGGTAGGTCTGCAAGGAACACCTCTGGAAACTCACGGACTATGAGCACAGACTCCATAGAAGGAACCTCGGCACTAGAATCACAAACATAAGCCAAATAGTCCAAACACCCCTTTCTCGGCCATGCGTCGAGCCTTCATATAAGATATAACCCTGCTGGAAGAATGACCAGGAGTCCCCCTCCACTCCAGTCGAGGCAACCCCGACAATGCTAATGTCACGGTCTTGGCATGACAGTCTAGTATGGCATGATAAGGTGACAACCAATCCATCCCCAAAATAACTTCAAAATCTACCATATCCAGGACCAGAAGATCTACACTGGTCTCAAGACCACCAATACCCACTACACATGAACGGTGGACATAATCTACTACAATAGAATCACCCACCGGTGTAGACACATATACACGAGTACTCAGAGAATCACGAGGCATAACCAAATAAGGAGCAAAGTAAGATGACACATAGGAATACGTGGACCCTGGATCAAATAAAACTGAAGAATCCCTGGTACTGGAACCATGGCACGAGAACCCTGGTAGTGAGAACTACTTGAGACTCGAGGGAAAAATCTAGCAATGTGCCTCTAATCACCACAAGTATAACAAGCCCTCGGCTGCTAAGGAAGCTGACCCTGAAACAGACCCCGGCGACCTGAGTAACCACCCTGAAAACCCTGAATCGGCGGTGCACTGATAGGAGCTGATGGTGCACTGTAGGGAAACTGATAAGATTACTGCATATGAGAACCACGACCGCCTGGAGCACTGCGAGAAACCTGAAGTGCTGAATGAAACGGCCTAGGAGGATGGCCCCTACCAAAAGAATCCCTGCCTCCAGATGAGGCGCCACTGAACCTGCCAAAATGACAGGGTCTCTTGTCAGAGCCCTGACCACCCCCCTGCAACAGAACCATCTCAACTCGTCTGGCCACATTGGCTGCATCCTGGAAAGAAATCTCACTCCCTGTCTCCTTGGCCATCTGCAATCTGATCGGCTGAGCTAGCCCCTCAATAAATCTCCTCACACTCTCTCGCTCGGTGGGAAGTATCATAATAGCATGCTGGGCCAAGGTAACAAATCTGGTCTCGTACTGAGTGACGGTCATAGAGCCCTGCTGGAGACACTCAAACTACCTCCGAAGATCCTCTCTCTGAGTGATAGGAAGAAACTTCTCCAGGAATAGCTGAATGAACTGGGCCTAAGTCAAGGCCGGTGATCCAACCGGTCTAGCCAAACAATAGTCTCTCCACCAAGTCTTGGCGGGACCTGACAGACGAAAGGTAGCAAAGTCGACCCTATTAGTCTCCATTATCCCTATGTTCCGTAGAACCTCATGGCAGCTATCCAAATAGTCCTGGGGATCCTCTGAAGATGCACCGCTATAAGTAGTAGTGAAAAGCTTGGTGAACCTGTCCAACCTCCACAAAGCATCAACAGACATAGCTGCTCCATCATCGGTCTGGGCCATAATTCCCGGCTGAACTACCCCGGTTGGCTGAGCTACTAGAATCTGAAACTGAGAAGACAACTGCTCCGGGGTGCGAGTAGCGGGAGTCTAGGCTCCTTCCCTAGCCTGACGGCTGGTGCTGCAGGAAGAAAACCTGCCTAAGCAACACTCTCCATGAGGCCTACTAGACGGACCAGAGCATCTTGGAGTACTGGGTTGGCAATGAACCCCTCGGGAACAAGAGCTGGACCAACTGGGACTGTCTGGGTAGGAACATCATGAACAAACTCTACCCGAGGCTCCGCCACTAGGGCTGCTGCTCTGGGCTGAGCTCTGCTCCTGCCTCGCCTCTAGCACGGCCTCGGCCTCGTCCTTAGCCCCTCGTAGGAGTTGCAACTTGAGACTCGGGCTGCTGATTAGTGGATGAAGAAGCACGTGTTCTCGCCATATGCGAGAGAATAGAGCAGAAATTCAGTTAGCTTAGAGACACCAAATCGCACGACAGAGACGAACAGATGTGAAGTCATTCTTAAACTCTATAGCCCCTGGGGAATAAGCACAAACGTCTCCGTATTGATCCCTCAGAGAGTACTAAACTTGTCCGTGAATTGTGAGACCTAAGCAACCTAGTGCTCTGATACCAACTTGTCACGACCCGAATTTCCCACCGTCAGGACCGTGATGGCGCCTAACATTAAACCTGCTAAGCAAGCCAACGTGAATATTTAAATTACCTTATTCCTTTATTATTATCTAATAACATGTGAAATAAAACACTAACATAAATAAAAGTACAAAATGAAGCAAGGTATATAAACTCAATGTAATGCCTTTATGAAATTTCACAAAAGGACAAATACCAGAATTTTTGGAGTCACAAACTCACGGACTATCTACGAATAATACATAGCAGTTTGAATGAAATAAGTACATCTATTTCTGAAATAACTAGAACATAATACAAAAGAAGTAGCAGGGGACGCCAAGGCCTGCGGACGTCTGCGGGACTACCTCAGGGTCTCCACTGGACCGAAGGCAGCAACCTCGATCTATGATCCGTAGGGTCCTACACCGGGATCTGCACAAAAGTGCAGAGTGTAGCATTAGTACAACCGACCCCATTTATTGAGTAAGGATGAGGCTAGTACACGACAACCAAAGTCAACCTGTGCAGTTTAATAGTATGCAGAGAAAATAATATGACGAGATATAAGCAGTTAAGCATAACGGAAAAGGGGAACATGCTGAGGGGAGGAAATATCAATAATGGAAATAACGAGGTAAGGCACAATTTTGATATCAATTCAGGCAACAGGATAGTAATACGAAAACAAGTACACGGCATACCCCTTCGTGATTTTATTCTAGTTCTCACCATCATAATCAACATATTCGGCACGGCATCACCCTTCCTGCTTTTACCTCACAATATCATGGAACGACATTACCCTTCGTGCATTATCTCTCATATCATAACACGGCATCACCCTTCGTGCTTTTAAAATCACAATATCAGCACGGTATCACCCTTCGTGCTTTCACACTCTTCCTCACCCAAACATATCAAATGACAACAATCCAACAAGGAAAGTAACAGAGTAAACAGAAATACCATAACGTTCCGGCAAGGGAGCCAACAGTGGAATCAATGCCATCCTGGCAAGGGAAAAAAAACAACTATAACCAATCTCACTTAGTACATAACTTCACATAAACATCTTCAACTGAAACCAATACTCGACACGGTTCAATATCGAGGAATTTCCACCAACATGGATAACTATAAAGTGAAACTCAAGTATTACTTAACGAAAAACCACATAATTCACAATATTCGACTCACGGGCATACTTGACACCAACGTATAGGTACTCGTCACCTCACATATACGTTGAACATAATACTTACACATAGCAAATAGGACACAACACATATTCCCTTAAGTTAAGGTTAAGCCAAACACTTACCTCAAATTTCATGACCAAACTCAAGCCTCGATTACCGCTTTCCCTTTAGAATTCGCCTCCAATTCAATTGTATCTATACGTAATTAACTTAGTAATATCAATAAATGCTAAATAATTCAGACCCAATGCTTAATTATGAATTTTCTATCATTCTTCCTAAAAAGTCAAAAATCGACCCAGGGCCCGCTTGGTCAAAACTCGAGGTTCGGACCAAAACCCGATCACCCATTCACCCACGAGCCTGAACACGTAATTAGTTTCAAAATCCGACCTCAAAACGAGGTCTAAATTCCAGTTATTCAAAAATCCCTAACTCTACCCAAATCCCCAATTTTCTACCATTAAATTCCTAGAATTCTTGATAAAAGTTGATGAAAATCATTAGGAAATTAGTTAGTGGACATTTACCTATGATTTGGATAGAAACTCTCTTGAGAAAATCGCCTTTGGTTCCCTGTTTTTGTGAAGAAGTGAAAATGAAATAGGATTAAGCTCTAACATAAACACACTGCCCGACCCTCGCACCTGCGGTGCACAGGTGCGGAAAAGTAGCCGCACCTGTGAAAATGGGCAAGCCCACTGATGGCCGCACCTGCGGAGGTGCATCCGCTTCTGCGAAACAGCTTCTGTGGAGTTTTTGTCGCACCTGCGGAAAGGGGTTGGCTGGGGCTGGACCGCTCCTGCGGCTGAGGGTCCGCACCTGTGGCCCTAGGCTCGCAGGTGCGGGCACACCAGAACTGGTGAACTAGCAGTGATTTTCAAATTCTAAACATCCCGGAACCTACCCGAAACTCATCCGAGCCCTCGGGGCTCCAAACTAAACATGCACACAACCTCAAGAGCATCCTACGAACTTACTCGTGCGATCAAATCACCAATTTAACATCTTATACAACGAATTAAAATCAAAGAAACATTCCAAAACTTCCTAAGTATCAGATTTCACAACTACTGGTCCGAATCACGTCAAATGACCTCCGTTTCTTACCAAATTTTACAGACACAACTCAAATATTATATTGAACCTATACCGTGCTTCAAAACCAAAATACGGGTCCGATACCCTAAATTTCAAATATAACCAAATTTTCAAAAACTCTCACATTTTTAGTAAAAGAATTTCTTGCAAAAATTCATTTCTGAGGCTTGGGACCTAGGAATTCAATTCCAGGAATACGCCCAAGTCTCATATTTTCCTACGAACCCTCTGGGACCGTTTTATCACGGGTTCGGGTTCATTTACCCAAAATATTGATCGAAGTCAACTTAAATTCAATATTAAAGGTCAATTTAGCATTTTTCTCAGTTTTCACACAGAAGCTTCCCGGATATACGTCCGGGCTGCGCATGCAAAACGAGGTGAGGTAAAAGGAGGTTTCAAAGGCCTCAGAACACAATTTTGACTTATAAATGAGAGATGACTTTTTGGGTCGTCTCATCTTTTTTCCTTACAAGGTTTTGTCCCACTAGGTTTTCCTTGCAAGGTTTTTAACGAGGAAACTAAAAGGCGTATTATTAAACATGTGCACTCTTTTTTCTTTAGTAGAATTTTTTCCCATTGGGTTTTATTTTAGTTAACGTTTTATAGAGGCACATTATTTGTTGAATAGACATTCAAGGGGCAGTGTTATAAATAGAATTCTATTTAAGGTGAATGTCTATATTTTAGAGAGATCTTAGGGACTTTACTTGGTGGCCAAGTCATTCTTTCCCTATAAATAGAGGGGTAATATTCCATTGTAAATCATCCCAAAATTCAATAAGATTCACTCTCTCTCTTTCTCTGCAATATTGTTCTTCTTTTATTATTTTTTAACGTAGATAATTTTTTAACCTTCATTACTTCTCAAACAATTATTTTTCTCTTGATTAATTTTTGAATAATATTTCCAAATTACATTCAATAATTAAAATAATATTTAATTAAGTACATACCTCTTTCTTTTAATAGTTCCAATCCATAGAAGTTTCTCCTTGTAAGAATAAGTTCCCTATAAGAAGAATGAATGTCTAAACATATTTTATATGGAAATGGCCGTGAGAAACTATAAGGAAATGAAAAAGCCTTTCATAATACATAGTTCATTACACAAAAGGATAGTAGTTCAAATATAATTAAGACAATAATTTTAATTCAAAATAAGTAAAGAACTAATAATAAAAATTTTAGTTGATTTCAAAGTCCTAAATATTAGGAAAAAAAATTAAATTACAATTTTGTCTATTGTAAAAAGTATTTTAAGAGGGTAAAAAAGGTGAATGATTGTTAAGGGCCTTCGTACTTTTAATATAGTATAGATGCTTCTAGAAAATAATGTATAATATCAAATACATTATTTATATATTATATACGTATTTATTAATACATTATTACTATTATTACTTTTAGTAAGAAAATAGCATTTATTCTTGTATCATATATACAAGTACTATTTTTAAGAGCTATTTCAATCCTAGTTTTATTATTATTGAATTTTAATATTTTGAAGTCAATAAATTACAATAATTCTTAATTGGATGTTTTCTAATGCTGTACGAATTTTACAAAAACTAAAATAAATAACTGAATGAAACAACAGCTGAAAATAATAACAAAATTCCATAGTCATATGTGAGATCTTTCACATGTTTCCTTTCAATTTTTCTTTTACTTTTTTAAAATGTTTTTTATTTTTAATATAATACTCCTAAATTTGAATGGATTTAAAAGCAAAAAACTTTATTAAGAAAACAAACTCTTAAAAAGTGGATGATTCTTTCCTTATTTGGATTGAAAGGTGTAGGAATTCTAGAATTAAAGAATTAAACTCCTAAATATTAGGAAAATAATTAAATGACTACTCCTAAATATTATAGAAGTAAATAAATAAATACTCCTACATATTAAGAAAATAATTAAATGATTTAGGAAAATAAGCTAATGACTATTTTGTCCAATGTAAACTATATTTTAAAAGGGTAAAAAAGATGAACGATATTTTGCTAAAGATATATATATATATATATATATATATATATATATATATATATATATATATATATATATATATATATATATATATATATATATATATATATGTGTGTGTGTGTGTGTGTGTGTGTGTCTGTGGGTGTGTGTGTCTGTGAGAGAGAGAGAGAAAGAGAGAGAGTGTGTGTGTGTGAGAGAGAGAGAGAGAGTGTATGTGTATATGTGTGTGTGAGAGAGAGAGAGGGAGAGTAGAGGGAGTATTGTTAAATATATGTAGATATTGTAAATAACATATAATTTAACAATAATACCGATTGAAATCGGTTGGTCAATTTTATATTTATATATTTATATATAATTTTTGTTATATTAAAAAAACCAATTACCCCTGGGCCCAACTATTATAACTTTACCAAAAAAAAAGGTTAAGAAATACGCTCGCTTCTCTCTCCTAAACCCTAACCGGCGACTGCCCTTCCATGGTATCCACGACCAGCCACCCTCAGTGGTTGTGATGCCTCCCCAACCTCCCCCCACTTTTGCCCAACCATCTACAACCACAAACAATAATACCCAACCCATGGATTACCCAATAATCTTAAAACCTACTGTCATTAATGCCCTCATGAAAACCCTAGCTACATTACCGTTGAAACTAGTTGAGTTCCTTAACGGAGAACCAGTTATGAAGTGGAAGAAACAAAAAGTAAAGCAATCTATCGTACAACAAGGGCTTCAACTTGCAGTTCTTGGGAAAAATTTTCATATGGGAAGCCTGTTATTAGTGAATCACGTAAGAGATTAAAGGCCATTGGTCAGTTGGTTTAATTGAGGATAGTCATGTTTGATTAGGCTGTCATTATTGGAGGACTATGTTCATCTTCTTTCAAAGCCAGCTTTTTTTTTTAAAAGCTCAGTCAGACATGTGGCAGATGCGTTGTACAAAATGGAATCCATGGTGGATATCTGATGAAGAGACTCCCATTGCCATAGCCTGAATTAGCTTTCCAGAACTGCCTACTAATTTCATTGGTAAGGAATGTGTATTTTCATTAGCTCGTGCAGTTGGTAATCCATTACATGTAGACCTAGCCACTCAAAATGGGACTAGACCTAGTTGTGCTAAAGTGAAGGTGAAAGTTAACTTATTAGGTAAATTCTCTCATCGTATTAAGATTGTGAAAGAGACTGATGAATCTAGGCCAGAAGAGTTCAAGTGGATAAGGATTAAGTATGATTATATGCTAAAATATTGCAAGACTTGCAAAAACAAGGGCATAGTGAGGCAGAATGTTGGTTAATTGATCCTGAATTACACAAGAGATTTTAAGAAGGTGTTGAGGAACAAAGCAAGGAGAAGGAAGTTGTGGTGAGTTCAGATGCAATTGGGACTGCTGCAAATTCAACAAAGGTCCTAACTAGTGGAAAGTGGTTGGTAAGTCTACTACGAATCATGCCAATCAGGAATTGATGCAAACAAGGAAGAACAAATACCAACGAGATAATATGGGTCACATTGTTGATAACAAACAAGGAAAGGAAGCTGACGAGGGTAAAAGGAAGGCCAAAGTTGAGGAAGTTACAACCAAAAACAATTTTATGCACTAGAGGTTGAGGAAGTTCATCAACCTACTCTACAAATTACTGAAGGTAAAGGTGAGGATCATAGCAATGGTAATAAGAAGGAACATGGGGAAACTCAACAGGAACTTAAGCGTGTGAAGAAGGAAGAAGTAGAGAAGGTGGTGGAAAATGAGAATAATGGTAACCCAATTACTTCTGGGATTCAGTCTTCATTTTGTAAAGATGATTAAGAATTAGCTAAGGCTAATTCTAGTGTTCCTAGTGATCAACGTACTGATGAAAAGGTTGATAAGGAATCTACAATTGACTGGGTTCATAGAAGATTTGGGACTAGCAAAGAGGAGCTAAAACAAATCAATCTTGTCATGAGATTCCATCTCAAACATTTGCAGATTCTGGGCAGATTGAGGATCTTGATGAGGTAAACTCTACAAAGGTCTTATGGAGCGATGTATTTGAGGTTAAGGATGATCAGCTGGGCACAACAAAGACAATAGAAGACAAGGTGAAGAAGGACAAAATGCAAAGAGCACCTAGCGATAGGCTGGCGACGCCAGGCCTAAAGCCAGGCTCACCAGGCGTTAGGTTGGCGATGCCAGGCCTAAAGCTAGGCTCCCCAGGCATTAAGCTAGCAACACCAGGCCTAAATCCAGGTGCTCCTAATGAGTCAGTCATAGTAAACCCTAACCCTAGTGCAACTGGAGATATTTTGGCATATGCAGATGGTGTTCTGGTGTATGCATCAGAGAGAAAACTTGATGGAGATAATAATGGGAAGGTTAGGGATGATATAGTGGGGTCAGACAAAATTTCAGGAAACAGGAAGGGTGGTGATCACAATAGAACAATGCATTCAGAGCAGACTGATACAATAACTCTGGGGCTAGGCTCTGTCTATGAGCTGCAATTCATAATGAAGCATGCAGATGTTTCTTTTCTGGAGGATAGAAAGGGGTATGAACAGGCTGATGAGCGGTCAATTGTTCCAAGAGCAACTGGGGAAATAGAGGAAGTGCCTATGGATTAAGGCTCTGATCAAATTATGAAGTTGTAACTTAGTGTTCCACTGAAGACTCCTCTACAGCATTTACATGATTTAGTTACACACAATGTGGCACCAATTGATGAAGACTTAATGGGACAAAATCTAATGGAGGATGAAGGAGATGATGAATCAACTGCAGGAAACTTCAAACAAGTGGCTAGGGAAGGAGATTTATCACCCTCAGCTAGTGCTAAATGAGGTAAGAAAACTAAGAAGAATCAGAATAAAGAGCCACCACAACCTTCAAGAATAATGCCCAAGAGGGCAGCTTCTCTATCTAAATGATGATGATCAAAACATTAATATGGAACATAAGGTCTTGAATACACAATAGGCCTTTCCTAGGGTGATCAACATGAACATGGAGCATAGTTTTTGTGTAGTTGCATTGATGGAGCCTTTTCAAAATAAGAGATTCATTGACAGATATAGAAGGAGGTTGAATATGGAGACTGCTTATGCAAATATTAATGGGAAAATATGGTTGTTCTTTGATGCAGTTGTGGAATGAGAATTAGTGGAGGATACTGAGCAACAGGTGACTATGAGAGTGTTTCACCATGACCTGGGGCAGCACATGATGATGACATTTGTTTATGCAAAATGATTAGCAATGGAGAGGTTGGAATTGTGGGATTACTTGTATTACTTAGCAAGTGATATGAAATTGCCATGGTTGGTAGGAGGGGATTTCAATGTGATGCAGCACGAAGATGAGAAAATAGGAGGACTTCCAGTACACCTTCCTAAATATGAGGATTTTGCATTTTGTGTAAACTCTTGTGGTTTGTTTGAGCAAGGATATATAGGAAGTCCATTTACATGGTGGAATGGGAAACCCAGTGCTGCGTGTATATTCAATAGAATGGATAGGATTTTGTGAATTAGCCATTTCATAACTTGTTGCCAGCTATTGAAGTTGAACATCTAATAAGAACTAGATCAGATCATGAACTATTGCTAATGAAATGCGGGGAGCAGTCCACCAATTTTGTCAAGCCTTTCAGGTTCTTGAACTTTTGGGCTAAGCATGCTACATTTATGGATGTGGTGAGGCAGAATTAGGATGTTGATTTCATAGGGGATCCATTTTTTATGTTCAAGCAGACGCTCAAAAGGGTGAAGGCAACATTGTCAAAATGGAGTAGGGAAACATTTGGTGATATCTTCAAGCAGTTGGGTATTTTGGAGGACATTGTTAGGGTGAAAGAGATTTTTCTTGAAGAAGAGCCTACAATTGAGAACAGGATTGTGCTTCAAAAGGCTCAATCTGAATATAAAAAATACTTGAGTATTGAGGAGCTGTATTGGAAGCAAAAAGATTGGATGACTTGGTTTGCTGAAGGAGATAGGAATACAAGTTTCTTTCACAATCATGTCAGTGGAAAAAGAAATAAACTGCAACTGAAGATGATAAAAAGTTGCAGTGGGGGTATGGATTGAATACCAGGAGTAATTGGCTACAGCTGCAGTGGACTTCTATTAAAAATAGTTCACAAATGAAGGTGATGCTTCTGACTTTTCCTTGCTCAATAATGTACCTTTGACGGTCACTATGGAACAGAATTTGGAACTTAGTAGATTGCCAACAATTGAAGAGGTAAGGACAGTAGTTTTTGAGCTTAGCAGGGAGAGTGCTAGTGGTCCTGATGGATTCACTGACATGTTTTATCAAACATGATATGATGTTATTGGTGCTGATATACATAACATGGTGATACACTTCCACGGAGGAGTTGCACTGCCTAAATCCATCACTCACACCAATCTAGTGTTTCTGCCTAAGAAACCTAGAGTTAAGACCTTTTCTGACTTAAGACCTATTAGTTTGAGCAACTTCATTATCAACGTCTTGTCTAGGGTGTTACATGATAGATTGGATAGTTTTTTTCCTTCTCTAATATCTCCTAATCAATCCGGATTTGTGAAGGGTAGGAGTATATTTGAGAACATCTTATTGACTCAAGAAATTGAAGAAAGGATGCAACAAAGATTGCAGGAAAAGTTCAATGCACAGAAAGATGCCATGGAACTACAAGTTGCAGTTAACATCATTTCACAACTCAAGCATCAGAATCCAGATTTACAGGTTGATCCCAGCATGCTAGGTTTCAATGCTCTTTCACCTGGAGAAGCTTCCTCTGCACAACAAGCTGCTGTGCAACTAATCAATTGTCTATCTACTGGGAGTAATAATCAAGGTGAGTACGTCTATCTTTGTTTGTTTGTCTCTTTCTTCTTCTCCTCAATCTGCTTCACACCAAAAAGAATATTTTAGTAGTAGTAGTTAGGAAAATTTGAGCTGGGATGAACCTGTTTTTACCTAGAATTTGTTGGCCAATGTCACACGGGTGAGCTGGACTACAGCCGGGTTTTGCCACATGGTTTTGGGAAAATATTGTGTTTGGTGCAACAATAAGTGCGGCATTATGAGAATTGTAATGTAATTAATTTGAAGAACCTTAAAATAGTTTCCCATTTTCTCCACAAAAAAATGTCAATTCATATGGAGCATTTGTATGTTGCTATTACGTTTGTAGTTTTGTACCATCACAATTTAGAGGTGTAGCTTTTTCTCTTGGTCGAAAAGAAAGAATGATGGGCAAAGTGAAGCTTGTTTTGCCTGCTCCGCTGGTTCGTTGTATTTTTTTTTACAGGTGATTAGTCAATTTGACAAATTCAAATGGGTCATAAATTTTCCTTCAACTTCTGTTATCTCTCTGTTTGTTTTTCTTCCACCTGAAGTTTCATACGTACTGATTAATATCAATGGCCACTCTCAAAATCTCTTCTATTCTCTGAATAGTACCTTTTATTTGTTGAACAAGAAGTAATAGTAGTAGTTTCTTGAACTTTATGCTGGAAAATATTTTTAGTGTTGTGCAAATTGAAAATCACCTGCAGCTTTAATGTTTGAAGTACATTAAAGAGGCTATATGTAGTTGATAGCTTCAGTTCAATTTTTTGGGTGGTAGAAAAATAACGTTCTTGTCCCAATGTGTGAAAATAATGTCTTTGTTTGTTCGCGTGACAACCAAGAATGTGGAAGCCATGTCTTTGTTTTTCTTAGCTATGATTCTCAGTCTTCCTGCCCCAATGTGTGAAAACAATAAATAATTTATCTATTATTATGATACTTTGAAGGATAATGACTTTATTTATCCTCTTTTGTAGGTGGAGCAATTAAAGGAAGGGAAGATGGAGATTGTGAAGATCTAGACCTTACTTAAGAACTTTGAATTGTTGTCTATGTTCTAGGAATCTTTTGTTATCAACATTTGAAACTTACTCTAACTCTTGAAGTGTTCAAATTTAAAACTTATGTTATTGGGTTAAAAGATTTTGGTTTTATGGAGACAATATAGACTATGAAGTATTTTATCTTTTTATTTATATAAATTTCAGGTTATTACACATTATTATATATCTAAATATTCATTTACAACAAGGGCATAATATTTTGCTAGGACCGTTCCAATAGGTCTTACAAATTTTTCAAAAATAGTCTAAAAGAACCGTTCCAACAGGTCTTTCAAACTGTTCCAATTGGATGACAAATCGTTCCAAAATGTGCAACAAAATGATACAATAGGTAGTTAAAACCGTTGCCAAAGAAATAAAACCGTTACAGTAGCGTAATGAAACCGTTAGCATAAACGTTGCCATAGCTTACATAACCCTTGCATTAACTTATATGGTAACGGTTGTCAACCGTTGTTGTAACCTCTATGGTAATGGTTTATAATCGTTACAACTGGAAAGAAATACTCATTGCTTCAGACAGAGGAACAACCGTGTCAATAGACCGCATTAAGGAACGGTTTTGATAACCGTTGCACAAACCGTTACTTTAAGTCTATTAGCACGACAGCGTATGTAACGGTTTCTAAGCCGTTACAATAACCCTATTGCAACAGTTTACCTTTCTGTTGCAACGGTTTACTAGTTATTGCCATAGGCTCATTTTCCAGTAGTGGCCGAGCCTTCATATAAAAAATAACACTGCTTGTAGAATGGCCAGGAGTCCCTCTCCACTCTAATCGAGGCAACCCCGGCAAGGCTAATGTCACTGTCTTGGCGTGACAGTCCAAAATAGCGTGATAATGTGACATCCAATCCATACCCAATATAACATCGAAATCCACCATATCTAGAGCATAAGGTCTACACTAGTCTCAAAACTCCCAATAGTGACCACACACGAACGATATACATGATCTACAACAATATCATCCCCCACGAGCATGGACACATATACAGGGGCACCCAAAGAATCACGAGGCACAACCAAATATGAAGCAAAATAAGACGACACATAAGAGTAAGTAGACCCCGGATCAAACATAACTGAAGCACCTCTACTGCAAACTGAAACAGTGCATGTAATGAAAGCATCAGATTACTCAGCCTCAAGTCTGGTTGGAAAATAATAACATCGGGAATGGGCCCCACCACTCTGAACCATATCCCTGGGACGGCCTCTAGGTGGCGGGCCTCCACCTCTAAAGGCCTGACCTCCACCTCTAACAGTCTGGCCCCTAACTCTGGCTACCTGGCCCCTACCTCTAGCTAGCTGAGCAGGTGGTGGAACAGCTGGTGTCGGAACCATGGCACGAGAACCCTGATCCTGTGGTTGAACAACCAATAATCTCGGAAATGTCCTCTAGATATGCTCATAATCACCACACTCGAAACATCCATCCTGATATTGTGGCTGTGGAAATTGAGACTGGCCTAGATGAGCCGGTTGACCACGATAATAACTCTAAAGAGGAGGTTCCCTGATAGGAGATGGTGGTGCACTATAGGCTGCCTACCCAAAAGAAGGTACATAAGAACCACAACTCCCTAAAGCACTGTGGGATACTTGAAGCGCTGAATGGAACGGCCTGAGAGGATGGCCTCTAGCAAAAGTACCCATGCCCCCAACGGAGGCATCGTTGAACCCACCGAAATGACGAGGTCTCTTGGCCCTTGACCTCCTTATCCAAGAACCATCTCGACTCGGCTCGTCTGGCGACATTGGTTGCATCCTGAAAAGAAATTTCGCTCCCAGTCTCCTTAGTCATCTGCAAACTAATAGGCTGATCCAGTCCCTCAATAAACCTCCTCACCCTCTCTCTCTCGGTGGGAAGCAGAAGAATATCATGACGGGCCAAATCCATAAAACTGGTCTCATACTGAGTAACAGTCATGCTGCCCTGTTGGAGACGCTCGAACTGACGGCGGCGCTCCTCTCTCAAGGTGATAGGTAGAAAATTCTCTAAGAAAATATGTGAGAACTGGTCCCAAGTAAGAGCAGGTGACCCAGCTGGTCTGGTCAACAAATAATCCCTCCATCATTTGTTGGCGGAACCAGTCATCTCAAAAGCAGAAAAGTCGACCCCATTGGTCTCCAATATACCCATGTTCTGAAGAACCTCATGACATCTATCAAGATACTTCTGGGGATCCTCTGAAGTAGCACCACTGAAATGAACTAGAAAGAGCTTGGTAAACCTATCAAATCTCCATAAGGCCTTAGAAGACATAGCTGACCCATCACCGGACTATGCCGGAGCAACCGGCTGGACTACTCCTACTAGATAAGCTGTTGGAGTCTGAAACTAAGGAGTCATCTGCTCTGGAGTGTGAGTAGCAGAAGTTTGGGCTCCTTCTCCAGCCTGAGATACGGCTGGTGCCATGGGAAATGTGCCAGTCTGGGCCACACTCTCCATAAGGCCCACCAATTGGACCAAGGCATCCTGAAGCACTGGGGGGGGGGGGAAATAAACCCCTCCGGAACCTTAGCTGGTCCGGCAGGAATAGTTTGAGCTGGAATCTCCTCATCGAACTCTACCTGAGGCTCCACGGCTGGGGCAACTGCTCGGGTCCTGGGCTGAGCCCTGCCCCTGCCTCGGCCTCGACCTCTGCCCCTCGTAGGAGCTGCTGCTGCAGGCTCTGGCAACTTCTCAACTGAAGAAGCGGTACGCGTCCTCGCCATCTGCGAAAGAATATGAACAGGATGGTTGAAAACAAAATTGCACAACTAGTTGAATAAAAGTGAAATTTGTTCCTAAACTTCATAGCCTCTGGGAGATAAGTACATACGTCTCCGTACCAATCCTCCATACTCTACTAAGTTTTTTCGTGACTCGTGAGACCTATGTAACCTAGTGCTCTAATAACAACTTGTCACGACCCGAAATTCTCACCGTCAGGATCGTGATGGCGCCTAACATTTCACTTGCTAGGCAAGCCAACGTTAGAATATTTTATTTATTTTAGCAGTTTAAACAATAACATCAAAAACAAACTAAAATAACAGATATGTTCTAAGTACAAATGCGGAAATTAAACAGCCAATCGTCTATTATAATTCCCTGAATCTTGTGTCACGAGTTAACGAGCTTCTAAAATAATACACATAAGGTCTGAAATAAGTATAAAGCTGTTTTAATGAAGTTGCACAGCTAAAAGAAAAGAGGATGGGGACTCCAGGTGCTGTGGGCGCTGAAAAGCCGTACCTCAATTCTCCGCAATATCCAATCCGGGCTCACTAATGATCACTGTTGGGACCGTCTCTAAAATCTGCACAAAGTGCAGAGTGTAGTATCAGTATAACTGACCCTAGGTACTGGTAAGTGCCGAGCCTAACCTTGACGAATTAGTGACGAGGCTAAGGCGGGGCACCTATACAAAACATGTATGCAGTATATAAAATGAAAGAATAATAGAAATATAGAACAAAACCAAACAACCAACTGAAACCGATAACCACAGCCTCTAGAGTGAATGAGTGTCGTCCAGAATTACCAATCCTTACTATATCAGATAATGAAAGAAATACCGGAAAGAACGCAGTTCAGGAAATAGAAACATATAGTTTTGTTGCGGCGCGCAACCCCATTTCCTAGCATGAGGAATGTACTCAAATATCAAGTCAATTGCATGGCAACACCCTTCGTGATTTTATCTCATCCTCACCCAATTTACGTATAACAGAACCAACCTGTTTGTAGAAATACCGATAATAGAAATTACAAAGTAGGAAATACACAAGTAGCTATAATGAACGGGGATATACATGTGGGCAACAGTAAAAGACTAGGCGGAAAACATGTGAGTGATGACAACAATTGGAAACACGGAATATCAACTTCAACTAACTAGCATGATGGAGGCCTAAGTACAAATATAACAAATAAGAAGGAAGCACATGATCTTACAAGTTAACAAGTATAGGCATAAATGACAAGCATGGTGGAAGGCTTGTACCAAGTGCAACAGAATAGATACGACATGAGTGTAATTATAAAAGCGTTAGGCTTGGCACTTACTAGGTACCATTGTGGTGTACTCATGCCCTTTCCTGCACATATTTTTCGTGTGCAGATCCAGGTACGAGCTATGAACATCGCATTTAGTGCGTGCTTGCTGATTTAGGAGACTTCAAGGTACTTCTACTCGCGTCTGCAGACCTCGGAGTCCCCTTCTATTTCCCTTGCGTATAGATTTTTCTTTTGTTTCTTCATACATTTTTTTATAGAGCTATATAGACTTATAGAAGCTTGTGATTAGCGACATTTCGGGTTTTGGGAGTGATGTTATTGTATATTCTGAGTGGCACTATCCATGCTTATTAAATTATACTGTTCTGGCTTTAAGTTTTGTGTTTCTTTCATTTCTTTCCGCAATAATAGGCTTAGCTAGTCGTAGAGACTAGGTGCCATCATGACACCTTTCGTAGGGGTAAAATGGGCCGTGACAAGTTGGTATCAGAGCTCTAGATTCATAAGAGTTGTGAGTCACAAGTTTGAGGTGGTTTCAAGGCCCGACTAAGTTCGTATGGTGTTATAGGATTGGTTGGTATGTTTGGTCAAGGTCTGGGGGCCTCAGGTGGGTTTCGGGTGGTTAACGGATTGGTTTTTGGGAATTTGGAGTTGTTGATCTGCTAAAGTTTGATTTTCTGGTGTTTTTCCGCACCTGCAGATGGGAAATCGCAGGCGCGGAAGGTGAACGCAGATGTAGAACTTGGGAAGATGGGGATAGAGCGTAGGTGTGCAAGCTTGGCCGTACTTGCGAACTCGCAGGTACAAAACCTGGGCGCAAGTGCAGAATCTAGTGACTTAAGTGAAACGCACAGGTGCGATACCCGCAGGCGCGAGAAATGGCCGCAGGTGCGAGGATCGTTGGGCAGAAAAGGGGTTGAAATCGAGGGTTAGTTCATTTTCACTCCATTTTTTATTTTGAGCTCGGAAGAAGGCGATTCTTTGAGGGATTTTAAGAGAAATATTGTGGGTAACGATTTCTTACTCGAATTTGGTTTTATTACATTAATCTATTGTAGTTTTATTTATTTAACCAAGGAAATGGAGTGACATATGTGGAAGAAATGGGGGAAAATTTTTTCAATCGAATTTCTGAGTTTTGATCGAGTTTTAGGCGTCAGCTTTAGATAATTTTTGGATGAGTGATCTCGTGAGTGAATGTGTGTTCTAAATTGGTAACTTTTACCCAATTCCGAGCTGTGGGCTCGGGGAGACTTTTTTGGCGTTTTTCCTAATTCCTTGCCTTCTTCGAATTCTTTAGCTTAAATAGTTCCTTGTAGTTATATTTACATTATGCAATTAATTTGATTAGATTTGGGTCATTCGGAGTTAGATACTCATGGCAAGAGTGTGGTTTTGGATTGATTGAGCGCTTCGAGGTAAGTGGTTTGCCTAACCTTGTGTGTAGGAACTTCCCCTTAGGACATTCCGTGTACTATTTGGTACTACTCGAGCTATTATTGTAAAAATCCCGTTTTTCTTCTAAATCATAAACAGTTTTCCTTTGGTAAAACTACACTACTATGTTTTAAATGCCTTGTTTAGATTAGAAAAGCATGCCTACATATTTTGACGTTTTATCTGAAATTTTGTGCAGCATGTTTAGGTAAATTCCTATTTTCCTTGGTTGTATTTAGACTAAACTGTACACTTCGATGCTGTAACTGTCATATCATTGTTGAGCTGCATATTTATTTTGGGACTACTGACGTATTTCGAGAGATCCCCCAGCATTGCATATTTATTTTGAGACTACGGACGTATTTCGGGAGATCCCCCAGCACTACATATTTATTTTGAACGGACGTATTCCGGGAGATTCCCCCTGGCTTGCATATTTGTTTTGGGACTACGGACGTATTCCGAGAGATCCCCAGCAGTGCATATTTATTTTGGGACTACAGACGTATTCCAGGAGATCCCTCATGTACTGCATAATCAATTCGGGACTACGGGACGGTATCCCGGGAGTATTCCCTGTTGTATCTCTTTTGTTCTGAGCCGAGGGGTTCTTGACTTTTGTCACTGTAGTTTTCCTTAACTGTTTTACTGTAGAATATATTTATATCTCTTACTTCTTACTTCATTATATTTACACCGGTAGGGCCCTGGCCTGACCTCGTCACTACTCGACCGAGGTTAGGCTTGGCACTTTCTGGGTACCATTGTAGTGTACTCATGCCCTTTCCTGGACATATTTTTCGTGTGAAGATCCAGGTACGAGCTATCAGCCTCGGATTTAGTGTGTGCTTGCCGATTTAGGAGACTTCAAGGTACTTCTGCTCGCGTCCGCAGACCTCGGAGTCCTCTTCTACTTCCCCCGCGTATAGATTTTATTTTTGGTTTCTTCAGACATTTTTGTATAGAGATATATAGACTTATAGAAGCTTGTGATTAGCAACATTCCGGATTATGGGAGTGATGTTATTGTATATGCCGAGTGGCACTATCCATGCTTATTAAATTATACTGTTCTGGCTTTTATTTTTGTGTTTCTTTCATTTTCGCAATAATAGGCTTACCTAGTTGTAAAGACTAGGTGCCGTCACGACACCTTTCGAAGGGGTACAATGATTCGTGACATTATTCCTTCATATAAGGAAAATAATTAAATGAGTATTCCTACATATTAAGAAAATAACTAAATTACTATTTTATCCTATGTAAACTCTATTTTTAAAGGGTAAAAAAGACGAACGGAATTTCGCTAAGGGCCTTCGTGCTTTTAATATAATATATATATATATCAAAATAAATTCATAAATAATCTTTGTTATAACTTCCTATCTTCCTCTTGTATCTCCCACATCTCTTTTTTAGTTCATAAAAATGACATTGTAATAAAGTGCATCAACGAATGTACTCCAATATTTTTCGAAAATTATTCTGGAGTTGATGTTTTCTAACGATCTCACTCTTATAATCTCATACAATTTTTTCAAATTTGCCTTGCTTCTTATATACTTTCTTTTGTAAGAATGTTTTACACAAAGTAATCTTAAAATTTTCGAGAGCTCAGAACATCAAAATTCTATCATCCTTCTTGTCCATTAAAAATAGTTCCGAAATATTTAATGCGGTTCAAGTCGAATATACTTTTAAAGGATTTCCGATCTAACCTTTGTCCTAAGTCATGCATATGTGACTCTAATCTTTAAAATAAATTTAGATATTTAAATATATAATAAAATATATCATATATTGTAGTTGTAAACTATAATACACATTTTTTCTTCGTATTTCTTCTTTCATTTTCTTTTTCATGTTCCTTTCTGAAATTGTTATCTTTTCTTGAATAGTTTAGAGCCTGTTTGGCCATGAAACTTTTCTTTTCACGATCCGGAATTCCCACCGTCGGGATCATGATGGCGCTTAACATTTCACTTGCTAGGCAAGCACGTTACAGTATTATTAAACCAATTCTAATACAATTCAGTAATTAACAACAAATAAGCTAGAAAGAGTGCGGAATATTATAACAACTTCATCATTTATCATTACCCAGATCTGGTGTCACAATTCTCGAGCATTCTAGAATTTACTACAAGTACAAGCCTGAAAGAAGTACAACTACTTGAATGAAAGAGACAGTAAAACAAAAAAGACAGACGAGGACTTCAAGGTCTGTGAACGCCGATTGATCTACCTTGAGTCTCCGGATAGCGGGTCCAATAGCTAAACTCTTGATCACCCAGAGCCGATATCAAAATCTGCACAGAAAATGCAGAGTGCAGTATCAGTACAATCGACCCCATGTACTGGTAAGTGTCGAGCCTAACCTCGACGAAGTTGTGACGAAGAAAAGACAAGACACCTACAATTAAGGCTGTCCAACGGGACGGGCCGTCCCGTTCCGGTCCCGTCCTGGTCCCGGTCCCGGTCCCGGTCCTGCGTCTCGTCCCATCCCGGCCCACTTAATTCTAAATGGGATCGGCCCATGTTAAATGGAACACAGGATGGGATGGGATGGCCATTTCGTCCCGTTTGTCTCGTCCCGTCCCGTGACCTTTTTTTTTTTGAACCCAACGGCTTCAATTTAAGAAATAGAAGTTCTCAACGGTCAAAAACAGCTATAATTGGCCTCCACCCCCTAAAACACCCCCTATCCCCCCAAACTTTTAATATAACCCCTACATTTATTAAATTACACTTTGGCCCTATTTTCTACTATACCCCCATCCTTGTTCATTTTTTACCACAAAAATTAATCATTGTCTCTCAAATCTCCTATATTATTCTCTCAAATTTCTCACTATCAACTATCAAGTGATAAATTTCAAGTATTTGGGTAAATTTTTGGAGCAACTTTCAAGCTTCAAATTAATTCGTCAAGTATTTGGAGTAATATTTTGGATAATTTCTTCAAGTTTCAATATTTAATCGCGGTGCACTCGTTCCATCTCCTAATTTTAATATGTAATTTTTGCGTATCATTTTCGTGCTTAATTTTTGTGTTTACTTTACGTGTTCTATTTTCGTATTTCATTTGTGTGTTTAATTTTTGTGTTAGCTTTTTAAATTTAATTTCATATTTAAATTATGGAACCTAAAAATGTATTTGGGGTATTTTAAAAAAGTAGTAAAAAAGTAGTAAAGGTGAAAGTAGTAGTAATCCTAAACCTAATCCTTCTCCTAGAATTAGAAAACATATAGATGAAATGACTAATGTTGATGAAACTTTATTTTTCCAACCTCCCACATGTTACAATATTAATTTCGGAAAATAACTAGATCATGAAACTTTACAAAGACAATTTGGCAACGATATTTTTATTGAGGACGAAGACAATGAGGAAGAAGAATTAGATGAAACACCCACCAGTCCTGCAACACAAGCTCCAACTCAGACTCAATCTCGGTCTGGAGCTTTACCCCCTGTACCTCCTGTAAGAGGTAAGTCTAAGGGTGAACATCCCAAAACATCACTTGTATGAAAATTTTTTAAACATGATAATGTCAATGAATGTGCTACATGTGGATTATGTAATCAAAACTTTGCGCACACCAAAAGTGGTGGTACAGGGGGATTAACTAGGCACTTAATTAGGGACGACAAAGCTTTATGGATACAAGCTAAAATAGAAGCCGGACTAATAGCGAATCATAGCACGGGTACTGGCACTCCTACTGGATCTGCGTGGGTTCTAATTTTTAAAAACAACAGCTTGACCCTACTTCTAGTATTATTTTACGCCCCTATAACAAAGATAGAGATAGTGAGAACTTAGAAAAAATGGTGGTTGTCTGTGGCTTACCTTTTACTTTTCCTTCTCACCCTGCTATTGTGCATTATATACAAGAAAATTATAATCCTACTTTTCAAGGTTTTCCTACGACCACTATTAGAAATGGTGTTTTTAATTTTCAAACCAAATATCTTCAGTATATTTGTTGTGTATTTTTTCACATAGATTGTAAAGTGTTTATCACATCTAGTATAGGTCGTAGTCCTAATGGTTGTTATTATTTAACTGTTACATGTCATTGGGTTGATCATCACTGAAACATGCAAAAACGTATTATTGGTTATAAATTTATTGATTAAAATCACATTGGAGCATATATTGCAACTACTGTTCTACAAATACTTGATTTTTATGGACTCATTGATAAAGTTTTAACTATCATCTTAGATAATGCTTCTGCTAACACAACTGCAGCAACAAGCTTAAGAACTAGACTTTGTCCAATTAATCCAATAATTTTCATGTTAGATGTGCATGCCATATTTTTAACTTGGTTGTAAAAGATGGTATTGATTTGTTTCTGATGCTTGTAGTGAAGTACAACATGCCTGCAACTATATTGTTCGTGCTAATAAAGCGAGTAGAATTCGTGAATTTGCTCAACAATGTGCTAGTTCTAACCTTCCATATAGAAAAATTCCAAAAGATGTTTGTACTAGGTGGAATTCTACTTATGAAATGCTTAAAGTTGCTTATGATTATCATGGGCCTATACAAAAGGTATTTAATATGCATAATGGTATCCCCGCTGATCAAATTGTTGATTCTGATTGGGATCATATCAAAGAGCTTATTAAATTTTTAGAAAATTTTTATTATGCTACAAAAGAATTTTCTGTCATATTAATTCCTACTGTTACACAAATATTATGGTATATTTGTTGAATTTCTATTGTATTTGGTAATTATTAAACTAATCAAACTTATGCACTGGTCATTAATGAAATGATTGAAAAATTTAAAAAGTATTTTTACCCTATTCCCCAATTTTATTTAGTTTCTACTATACTTAACCCATCTTTAAAATTAAGAGGTGCAAAGGGATTTGTTCGTAAAATTTATGAGAATTTAGCAATTCAAGAAAATGAACAACCATCTCTCGAAGACTGCCAAGCTAACATATATTCTTATGCTAGATAAATGTTTGATAAATGTAAATGTATGAAAACAACAGGTGGTGAAACTGCTCCTTCTACTTCTAAGTCTAGAGTAGAAGTTCTATGAGAAGATATGGATGATATAACAAGTTTTGATTCCTCTATTGATGATGAACTTGATTCTTATCTTAATCAAGGAATGAAAAGTATTAAATACGAAGAAGGCAACGAACAACTTTTGGCATGATGGAGGGAGCGTGGCAGGGCTTTTCCAACACTTTCAATAATGGCCCGAGATATCCTGGCTATTCAAGCATCATCACTAGCATCGGAGAGTGTTTTTAGCGCGGAATGATTTTAAATTTGAGATCATAGACATTCATTAGCGGAGGACAACCTAGAGATTTTCGTATTATTCAGAGATTGGATTAATTCAGAAAGAAGAAATCTTGGTTTTGAAAAATTAACCACAAGGGAAGGAGAAGAATACAATGAGATACTTAGCACTGGGAGCGACGACGACATGGAATTAATGGAACATCAATCAACATTGCCAATTCCAGAATAATGCCCGAGAGAAATTATAGATAAGTTACAACGAAGTTATATAGGAGCTTACAAATATTAGTATGATAATTTGTAATTGGCTAATAAAAGGTCTAGTTCAAACAGAACCCTTTCTAGAAGGAGACTGCGTAGATTAGGTGCTCTTCAAAAGATTTATATTTGTATGTGAGATTTGAAAGTTTTATTAATAAAATAAAAGGCTCTACGCGTTGAATTTTTTTTATGAATTGTTTACGCTCTTACTTAGTTACTTAATGGCTTGAAACTATATTAAATAAATTATAACTCTATTATAAATTTATAATTACTAGAATATTTCATTACAAGTCTTTTGTTTTAATATTTTATAATTCTTTACTTAGTTTCCTAATTTCCGTTTAACTTTTAAGTTTATTAAATAAGTCAAAAAACTAGCCGTTGCAAACTTTAAAAACTTAGTCATTGTAAAAAAAATAGTCATTGCCAAACTTAATGCTTAAATAATTTTTTTTAAAACGGCACTTAAGGCCCGCAAACTCGTCCTGTCCCATCCCGTTCCGTCCCGTCCCATCCCGCTTGTTAGCGGAACGCGATGGGCCTACCATTTAGTCTCGTTTGTCCTGTTCCTTTTTGTCCCGTCCCGCCACCGTCCCCGCTAAATATCGTCCCGTCCCGTTAATTTTGTCCCGTCCTGTTGGACAACCATACCTACAATCAAACCTGTACAATTTAGCAGTGTACACACAAATAAAAATAAATAACTAAACAGGTAGTACGGGTCGGGGAAAACATGCTGTGGGGGAAATACGAGATAAAGAATTACAACAGAAAGATAACTTGAACAGTAAGTACACTATAAACCAACAAGAACTACTGAACAAGCAAAGAAAAAGTGCACGACATCACCCTTCGTGTTTTTACTCTCATCCTCACCATGAAATTAATAGGAACAACACGACATCACCCTTCATGCATTAAATCTCATAACATCGTACGACATCACCCTTCGTGAATTACACTCACAATATGGCACGACATCAACCTTCATGCATTAACACTCTCAACCTCACATAAATTCAATAGGAACGGCACGACATCACCCTTAGTGCATTAAAACTCTCCCTCACCAAAACAATGAACAATGACAACAGGGAGATAGAAACAACAAGAACAAGTCTTACTTCAAAATTTGATTCCACAATACCAATCTCAACTTGAATCAATACTCAATCAATACCAAAGTCCGTAAACATGATAAGAATGATCAACATCATGATTAACTAGTCTAATCATGAATAATATGATCAAAGAAAGAAACAATTACAAGAACAAGACCCACCCGCATGCTATAACCCGACAACAATGCATAAGTACTCGTCACCTCACATATATGTTGTACCCAACATCTAGACGTATAGAAAATAGACAAAAAAGTCCTAATACCTCAATTCAAGATTAATCACGACACTTACCTCGCTCCAATGGCCAAACTCAAAGCTCAACCACGGCTTTTCCCTTCAAATAAGCCCCCGAACCTATAGAATCTAGAAAATTACCAACCAAACAATTAAAATAAAGCCTTAGGAACTACCCATGATTTTGAAGAATTCAATTTAGGTCATTTTTTGAAAAATTATCAACAAAAGTCAACACCCGGGCCCGCTTGGTCCAAACCCGAAATTCAGACCAAAACCCGATTACCCATTCACCCCCGAGCCCGGTTATGCAATTTGTTTTGGAATCCAACCTCAATTTGAGGTCTAAATCCACAATTTACCAAATCCCTAGCTTCTACCGAAAAACCCCACAATTCCACTATGAAAATTCTTTGATTTTAGGTTGAAATCTTAGGAAAAGTAGTGAAAGAATGGAAGAAATTAGTTTAAGATCACTTACCAATGATTTGGGGAAGAAACATTCTTTGTAAAATCGCCTCTTGTGTTTTAGATTTGGAAAATTTGAAGAATGGGAGAAAAATCCCACCTAAGTCTTATTTACCCAGCTGCAGATGTCGCAAATGCAACCTAGACTTCGCAATGCGAAGCCTGCAAACGCGAAGGAAGCATCACAAATGCGAACCCCTTCACACTTCTACACTTTCACAAATGCGAAGAATAGTTCGCAAATGCGAACATAGACAAGATGGCAAATGCGACCAGGTGATTGCAAATGCGAAGAGTATCCCTCCCTAGCTCCCATCGTAATTGCGAGAAATTGTTCACAAATGCGAACATTGGCCTCCACAGCTACTTTTCGCAAATATGATGAGTAGGTCGCAAATGCAATCCCAACAGTGGTCGCAAATGCGAAGCTTGATCTCGCAATTGCGAGATCAGAGGCCCGCAACAAGAACTGAAGCACAAAAGCAAAATTTTCTAAGTTCAAATCACTCTGTAGCCTATCCGAAACTCACCCGAGCCCTCGGGGCTCTAAACCAAAAGTGCACACTAGTCTAAAAACATCATATGAACTTGCTTGCATGATCAAAACACCAAAATAAAACCTAAAACTATAAATTGAACACCAAATAAAATGAGATTTCCAAGAAAGCTTTTAAATTTCTATTTTCCCAACCGTACGTCCGAATCACGTCAAACCAACTCCATTTCTCACCAAATTTCATAGATAAGTCATAAATATGGTATTGGACCTATGCCGCATTCCGGAACCAAAATATGGACCTGTTCTCCAATAAGTCAAACTGTCACGACCCAAATCCATAAGGTCGTGATGGCGCCGGACACCACTGTCAGGCAAGCCAATCATTAAATAGTTGAAATAAATTCCTATTTTAACCTTTTCGAAATCATTACCTTTCACTTACAACCCAATGAGCGAATAAAAATTTATTTAATAAATACAACATGTAAACAATTCAATTTTTTAAAGTAAATCCCAAACACGTCCTAGAACCCGGTGTCACAAGTGCATGAACAAATTCTAAGAATTTTACAATCACTACCAAGCTTGTCCGAAATTCAATTGGAGAAGGAAATTAAAATGAAATGAATACAATACGAGGGAGACTCTGTCAGCTGCGAATCGCCTCCGATGATGCAGCTCGCCTAAGTCTCCAAACCATCCACATTGCTATGAAAGTACTTGTGCAACAAAATGCACAACAAGTGTAGCATGAGTACGAAAAACGTGTGCTCAGTAAGTATCCCGCCTAACCTTAGAGAGGTAGTGACGAGAGGTCGACTTGACACTCACTAAGGTCCAACAAAATAATTTACCAAGATATGATATCAGTAATAGGCATACGAGGATGATAAAAACAGTAAACATTAAAGATAACTATAATTCAAATAAATACTGAAAGTAAATAAACAATTACTACTTCATTTCTCCCCAAATATCTTAAGTAACATAATTTCTTCTTCATTTTCCCCCAAATGTCTTAAATAAACAATTACTTCTTCATTTTCCCCCAAATATCTTCTCACTTCAAAATCCATGAAATCATTAACAATTTAGCATGCCCATGCCAAGGGAAATAATGAAGAAATGGCCAAGAAATCTCGTTTTAAAAACAATCTGCCCAGCCTCATTTCCACACATGCGATCCTCATCTCGCACCTGCGATTCCGCAGGTGGGACCAAACTCCCGCACCTGCGGCCTCCTCAGATCCAGCAAGAACTCACACCTATGCCCCATTATCCGCATCTGCGCCTTTGCAGGTGCGGAAATTACATCGCACCTGCGCTCCTAGCCAACCAGCAAAAGCTCGCACCTGCGGCGCCAAAACCGTACATGCGGCGCAGCACCTACGGTCCAAGCCTCGCAGGTGCGGTCACACCAGATGACAACAACTTCAGCTTTTCTCAACTTCAAATATTGATCCGTTAACACCTCACGCATCTGCCCGTGCTACCACAACCCAGTTGAGCACATGGGCCTGATCAAACCTGAAGACATCCTCCTTTATCCATACAATCAGCTCAGAACCCAATTCCAATACCTGAAATTCTCGGCCAGGCCTAGTTCCAATATATAAACACCGTATCAACTAACACACGATATACCAGAACATGACTGCATACCTTTGCTGAATCAGCACCATACACCGCATAACTCATCATCTGACCACAATGACACTCCCAGAAACTTAATAGCCAAAATTTCACGACTCTGATGCTCCCAACGCACCTTATGATATATATTTACATCCTGCTATAATGCTGGTGATACCACCACAACAGAGGAGATGCGTAGAAATTTCTAACCAATTGTAGAGTTAACCAAACATTAAATCCTTCCTCTCGACTAAGACCACTATCTCATTACAAACCAGTAAGGGTAACTGTCCTTCAATGTATTTCACATAATCTTATCGCACTGATCCCTGATACAATAATCTTGTCTTACCCAGTATGAACTGTTCAAACAACAAATCACCCCAAATATGACCAACAGTCTCACATGATACCACAACGCGCCAATAGGCCATAACTCGAACATGATACATTAAGAAATGACTCAGGAAGGGACTACCCAACTCACGCAACTAATATGAACTTTCCTCAGAAAATAGGAAGTAAAACACGAGAAAAATAAATATTGGAGCCTTACACATCATCACACTATTGCGGCGTGCAACCCGATCCAAATAACATACCCGTGGCGGCATACCACCCGATCCCATTATAAAATTCACATAAGGAGATATACATGGAGTTGAGTTGCTCACTATTACAAATTACTGAATAACTGTCACAAGCACGCTAAGTGCATAATACCATCCTTGGGAGACTGATAGAAGTATATGCTACAAAACTCAAGCACAGCTGAGGTGCGATATATAACCTGGATCTCTAGAGCCATCCTGCTCACATAACCTAATCACTACGTGGAATCTCAACACATAGGGATCTATCAAGCCGTTTCACAACTCACACGACATAATCACAACATTACATGAATTTGACGAAGGCGGAACAATCACCTAATGTTCCAACCCCTCCTTGAGGAGCACTATACTGAAATGAACACATCTGACTCACATGAGGCCCATAATCTTGTTTTAATCCATTCAAACACTCCAACTCGATTCTGCTTGCACTGAACTAGGCTAATAGCTTGACCTGGGTCCATAATAACCCACTTCCTCTCATAATACACAAGAATAACCATCATAGCCGGGACAACCACCCCACAATCCACAACCAACTAAACTGAACGCCTTCTTGGCACAAATCCTCAAATAAGAAATATTGCACTTCCTTATACTTGGTCTAAATCTTCAATCAATCAGGTGACTACCTGTCACACTTATACCATCTTCCTGTGGTCACGCTCCCACAACCTTCCACACAAGGTAACAAGTTTGAACATCCTCCACTGGCCACACTAACGCTGTAAAACAAATCAAGAACCCATAACTAGGATGCAAAGCCTCTTCCACCGAATATCGATCTCAGGTGACACTGAAGATAACACCAGCTTACTCTGAACTGATAAATCACTTTTTCTTGCTCATCCGAGCTCATGACATCCTTGTTAACACCGAACCGCAATCTCGATTCTTACTCCCAGTTACACACTGTTTACTGCACCTAACATGCCAATATGAGATTAAGCAAGAATTCCATCATAACTCCTGAACCACTAACAGGGGGAAACACCTCATCATATAGAAACCTCTTACTTACCTCAATTCAAGAGAACAATAACAACACTCAAGTGAATTCTCACAATCACCCAACATGCAAATCCTTAAGTAGTGGTATTAACCACCATAAATCTTCCGGGATCCTCCTACACCTGACATGCCATCACACTCGAATGCTCCCAAATAAAATCTGTTACGATGGCCGACAATTCCCACACATACCGGCCCACACCACATGCATAATTTAATTACACCGACGAAACTGATCACTGCCGTACATGTGCCATTTCAACCATGGGTAATCAATATATCTTCTTTTAATCATCCTTAAGTGCCTCAGAAATAATAGTAACTTCCTTCAACTCATAGCAAACTCAACCCTCACTCATCCCGAGTGACCTTGATTCACGAGACCATGCTGCCTAAATCCTGCAACCCGTCTCATACCCTCCTGATAATCTTTCTACAACCCGGAGTTTATTTCTCTCACTCCTCCAATACTATCCTGCATGATGAAAATAACATAGAACACTCCAACCATTTTCCCTCTTTCTGAAATGATGTTGCAAAAGCTCAATTCTTAATCATACTGCTGCCTGAAACCCTTAAACACCGTGTTCTTAACCTTCAAATTCATTAGGACCACTATTGAGAGTCACCCACTCTGACTAGCTCCGAATACAATCAACTCCAAGGCTCTTCTAGCACACGAACACCACTTTTAATGAAGAACATGACTGAGTCACTACCCTAACAACTCTCTTATGCCTTAAGCATAAATTCTGAATCTTCCAAAGCCTAACCCTGGTCAAATAGAGCCAACTTTTGCACATATTCATCAAATCCCACGCACAATCACCATTTTACTCTTTTCCCTTAGCTGTAATAACTTGCCAATACGCCGACAATCTGCAACCCCGTGATAACACAATCCTACCCAACAACAGGTGGTGGGACTCCCCCACTTAGCCGGAATCTACTCCTTGCACCATTCTAGACCCTGCTGAGATCCTTTCCCCTTTGTTAACATGATCTTGCACAACCAATCCGTCCAATCCTTCCAAATTATCTTGTTAGAACTCCTAAATACTCAAATTCCCTAGCATCATTCACACATTTTTCCTCCTACCGAATAGCCACCAGAATCCCTCGCAGAAACTTGCCAACCATGCAACCGCTAACCTATTCACAGGAGATAACCCACCTGTGGAAATCACCAACTGACATCTTCCAACGACGCTGAAATGCACACTCTCTGCGACATCAATACCCCATCCTAAGCCTGCTCTCATTCACCAACTTTACCAGTCCGTCCGCTCCTCATGGACATCTACTAAATGCGCTACAATATCATCAAATTCACCACTATGTTGCCGCTCTCCCACTTTGTTAAATTCATTCCCTTAAGCACTACCTGACCTCCTTTCCTTACGCCTGGCCTTTTAGAAATTTGGCCTCCGCCTGACACTTCTCATATGTCTTCCTTCGTCGTATGCTGCCCAATTCAATATCATTCTCTACAACTCTTACCAGTAGATCACCACAACTTCAAACTCTCCGAGGATCATCTTTCTCGAGTTTCCTTCATTAGAAACAACTATTCAATCCTGAACCACCACGCACCATGATCTCTAACAACCTATTCTTCAATACTACTTCACAACACTCTGACCCAATGCAACCGAAGAAACCATAGCACCGACAGACTTAACACATGCCATTCTATCAGTGATGACGAATCCACATCACAGGTGAATGTGCCACCTTACTTGAAAACACTAAGTCTTACTACTTTATCAATCCAAAACCTGACCATTTATAATCCAAATTCCTTTCCTCTACCGGAACTAAAATGCTGAAATCTCGAAATCACGCCCTGAGAAGACCTCCATTCAAGCCATTCATCACCCCCAACATATGGGCAAGCACTCTATCATCATATCAACATTGCGCGATAACCAATCGAAAGCATCATAACAATCTGAGCATAAAATGAGGTCCTCAGGGTCAGAACTACTTGCTAAAACAACATATTACTCCTCCATAGAACAACGACAATAGCCTCAGCCAACTTCGCCGAGGGAAACATCCCGCACCACACCCATAGCACCATTTCAATTCCTCAAATCCCTGATTCATAGCAAGCGCTTCGCGACGTGTAAGATTGAGTAGGAAGAAACAAAGGTATATCCTTAAAGAAAATCAAATCGCACAATGAGGAATAAAGAAGGGAGATACTCCTAACAGCCCCGTAGCCTCTCGAAGATAAGTACAGACGTCTCCGTACCGATCCGCTAGTCTACTAGACTTTCTTATGACTTGTGAAACCTAAGGCAACCTAGTGCTCTGATACCACGTTGTCACGACCCAAAATGTATAAGGTCGTGATGGCGCTGAACACTACTGTCAGGCAAGCCAATCATTAAATAGTTGAAATAAATTCTTGTTTTAACCTTTTCGAAATCGTTACCTTTCACTTACAACCCAATGAGAGAATAAAAATTTATTTAATAAATACGACAAGTAAAAAATTCAATTTGTTAAAGTAAATCCCAAACACGTCCCAGAACCCGATGTCACAAGTGCATGAGTAAATTCTAAGAATTTTACAATCACTACCAAGATTGTCCGAAATACAATTGGACAAGGAAATTAAAATGAAATGAATACAATATGAGGGAGACTCTATCAGCTGCGAATCGCCTCCGGATGATGAAGCTCGCCTAAGTCTCCAAACCAACAACATTTCTATGAAAGTACATGTGCAACAAAATGCACATCAAGTGTAGCATGAGTACGAAAACAACGTGTACTCAGTAAGTATCCCGCCTAACCTCAGAGAGGTACTGTTGAGAGGTCGACTTGACACTCACTAAGGTCCAACAAAATAATTTAACAATATATGATATCATTAATAGGCATACAAGGATGATAAAAAAGTAAACATTAAAGATAACTGTAATTCGAAAAAATACTGAAAGTAAATAAACAATTACTACTTCATTTCTCCCCAAATATCTTAAGTAAAACAATGTCTTCTTCATTCCACCCCCCCAAATATATTAAATAAACAATTAAGTTTTCATTTGCCCCCAAACATCTTGTCACTTCAAAATCCATGAAATCATTAACAATTTAGCATGCGCATACGGGATAAGGACAACCGGCCTGAGCCATCATAATAATCATATTTGTGCACTACCGAAGGTCGAACGGCCCAAACCATAATATATCTTTCAATCTCGCTGTGGCGTACGGCCCGCTCCCATGAGAGTGGGGGTAATAACACTCCGCTCGCGGAATGTAAATTGCGAAGCAGTCACACACAATCATGCACAATCAAGCAGTCCACCCCGACTACATCGGGAAAACAAATACTCAAGTAAATGACAAATTTCTTTTTTAAAAGTCACAAATTAGTATTTAAATCTTTCTCGAAATTCATTTGCCAAGTTTAACAATATTCAATAATATAACCTTATCAAAAATACAATTATCCACGGAAGAGTCAGTTATCTTTCTAAATGACTAAGAAAGGTACACTCTAGCCTTCTTAGGAAGTAAATTACAAATTCAATAGCATTATTAGTCTAATATTATTTGCAGGATACCATGATATTATATTGACAAGGTCACAAGTACGACAATTAAAGTATGCCAGTGAGTCCTAGACTACCCGGACATGGCATAATAGTAGCTACGCACAGACCCTCGTAACTTCGTGGGTACGAATCCCCCGCAGATAGTAGCACATATTTAATTAGTTCACCTAGGGGGGCAATTTCCCCTCACAAAGTTAGAAAGGAGACTTACCTTGCTCCGAAATTCCATAACCGGTTTCCAAGCCCTTCCGACGACTCCAATGGACGCATGATGCCCCAAAACTATCCAAATAATGACAAACCAATGAAAATATACTCTAGTATTTGATAACAATTCAGATTATATAAAATCCCATCTCCGCTTAAGGAATTGACAAAAAATTCCCTCGGCCCCATATGCCCGGATTCCGAAATTTCTCGACGATAAACTCTACCCATAGCTTTACTAGTTCAAGTATACAATTTTCTCAAACATTCATGCTCAACTCGTGTCTAAAATCCAAATTACCAAATTTTCTAGGTTTTTTTCAAAATTCCCAATTCCCTCAAATTTTCATTATTTAGTCCATGCATATATCTTGTATTTAACTTGAGATGAGTGGGAATGACTTACCTTGTGATCCTTGTCGAAAATCCCTCCTTGAAGCTCCCCACTATCGCCCATGCCAAGTGAAATAATGAAGAAATGGCCACGAAATCCCGTTTTAAAAACAATCTGCCCAGCCTCATTTCCGTACCTGCGGTCCTCATCTCGCACCTGCGATTCCGCAGGTGCGACCAAATTCCCGCACCTGCGGCCTCCTCAGCTCCAGCCAAAACTTGCACCTGTGGCCCCGTTGTCCGCATTTGCGCCTTCGCAGGTACAGAAATTACATCGCACCTGCGCTCCCATCCAAGACAGCAAAACCTCGCACCTACGACGCGAAAGACGCACCTGCAACTCTGAACCTGCGGCCCAAGCCTCGCAGGTGCGGTCACACCAGATGACAGCATCTTCAGCTTTTCTCAACTTCAAATATTGATGCGTTAACCACCCGAAATTCACCCGAGGCCCCCCGGACCCCGTTCAATTACACCAACCTCTTCCAAAACATTATGCGGACTTTCTCGAGGCCTCAATTCACATCAAACAACATCGAAATCATGAATCACACTAAAATTCAAACTTTATGAACTTGAAGTTTCAAACTTCCACATCCGATGCCGAAACCTATCAAATCACGTCTGATTGATCCCAAATTTTGCACGCAAGTCATATTCGACATTACGGACCTGCTTCAACTTCCGGAATCGCATTCCGACCTCGATATCCAAATTTCCACTTCCGGTCAAATTTCTCAAAAACCTTCAAATTTCTATCTTTAGCCAAATGACTTCAAAATAACCTACGGACATAGGAATTCACTTCTGATCGCACTCCCAACTCCAGAATCACTATACGGAGCTATTCCAAGAATCGGAATCCCAAACGGACATCAATATCACTGAGATGCACTTCAACCGAGACTTAGGAAATTTTTTCAAAATGCTGACTTCCACAATATACGGTGAAACGCTCCCGGGTTACCCAAAACCCGATCCGGACATACGCCCAAATCCGAAATCATCATACGAACCTGCAAGAACCTTCAAATCCTTTTTCGGAGGTCGTTTACTCAAAATTCCAATCTTAATCAATTTCTCCAACTTAAGGCTTCTGAAATGAGAATTTTCTTTCCAATTTGAATCCAAACTTCCCGAATTTCCACCCCGACCATGCCCACGAGTCATAATATCTGAAATGGAGCTGCTCATTACTTCAAACCGTTGAACGACGCGCTAGAGCTCAAAATGAGCGATCGGGTCGTTAATTCTCCCCTACTTAAATAGACGTTCATCCTCGAACGTGCTAAGAACTGATCTGGAGTTATGTGAAATCACTATTTAACACCTCGTGCACCTGCGCGTTCTACTACAACCCAGTTGAGCACATGGGCCTGATCAAACCTGAAGACATCCTCCTTTATCCATACAATTAGCTCAGAACCCAATTCCAATACCTGAATTTCTCGTCCAAGCCTAGTTCCAATATATAAACACCGCATCAACTACCACACGATATACCAGAACATGACTGCATACCTTTGCTGAATCAGCACCATGCGCCACATAACTCATCATCTGACCACAATGACACTCCTTGAACCTTAATAGTCAAAATTTCACGAATTTGATGCTCCCAACGCACCTTATGATATATATATATATATATATATATATATATATATACATCCTGATATAATGCTGGAGATACCAACATCTCATTACAAACCAATAAGGGTAACTGTCCTTCAATGTATTTCACATAATCTTATCGGGCCGATCCCTGATCCAATAATCTCGTCTCACACAGTATGAATTGTTCAAACAACAAATCACCCCAAACATGACCAGCAGTCTCACATGATACCATAACACGCCAATAGGCCATAACTCGAACTTGATATATAAACAAATGACTCAGGAAGGGACTACCCAACTCACGTAACTAATATGAACTTTCCTCAGAATATAGGAAGTAAAACACAAGAAAAATAAATATTGGAACCTTACTCATAATCACACTGTTGCGGCGTGCAACCCGATCCAAATAACATACCCGTGGCGGCATGCCACCCGATCCCATCATAATATTCACATAAGGAGATATACATGGAGCTGAGTTTGTCACTATTATAAATTACTGAATATCGGTCACAATCACGCTAAGTGCATAATACCATCCTGGGGAGACTGATAGAACTATATGCTACAAAACTCAAGCACAACTGAGGTGCGATATATAACCTGGATCTCAAGAGCCATCCTGCTCACATAACCTAATCACTACGCGGAATCTCAACACATAGGGATCTATCATGCCGTTTCACAACTCACACGGCACAATCACAACATTAGATGAATTTGACGAAGGTGGAACAATCACCTGATATTCCAACACCACTCCTTGAGGAGTGTTATCCTGAAATGAACACATTTGACTCATGTGAGGCCCATAATCTTATTTTAATCCATTCACACACTCGAAGTCGATTCTGCTTGCACTGAACTAGGCTAATAGCTTGACCTGGGTCCATAATAACCCACTTCCTCTCATAATACTCAAGAATAACCATCATAGCCGGGACAACCACCCTACAATCCACAACCAACTGAATGGAACGCCTTCTTGGCACAAATCCTCAAATAAGCAATATTGCACTTCCTTGTACTTGGTATAAATCTTCAATCAATCAGGTGACTACCTGTCACACTTATACCATCTTCCCGTGGTCACGCTCCCACGACCTTCCACACAAGGTAACAAGTCTGAACATCCTCCACTGGCCATACTAACGCTGTAAAACAAATCAAGAACCCACAACTAGGAGGCAAAACCTCTTCCACCGAATATCGATCTCAGGTGACACTGAAGAAAACACCAGCTTACTCTGAACTGTTAAATCACTTTTTCTTGCTCATCCGAGCTCATGACATCCTTGTTAACACCAAACCGCAATCTCGATTCTTACTCCCAGTTACACACTATTTGCTGCACCTAACATCCCAATATGAGATTGCGCAGGAATTCCATCATAACTCCTGAACCACTAACAGGGGGAAACACCTCATCATATATAAACCTCTTACTTACCTCAATTCAAGAGAACAATAATAGCACCCAAGTGAATTCTCACAATCACCCAACATGCAAATCCTTAAGTAGTGGTCTGAACCACCATAAACCTTTCGGGATCCGCCTACACCTGACAGGCCATAACACTCGAATGCTCCCAAATCAAATCTATTACGACGGCTGACAAGCCCCGCACATACCGGCCCAAACCACATGCATATTTTAATTACACCGACGAAACTGATCACTGCCGTACATGTGACATTTCAACCATGGCTAATCAATCTATCTTCTTTTAATCATCACTAGCTGCCTTAGGAATAATAGTAACTTCCTTCAACTCATAGAAAACTGAATCCTCACTCATCACGAGTGACTTTGATTCACGAGACCATACTGCCTAAATCCTGCAACCCGTCTCATACCCTCATGATAATCTTTCTACAACCCGGAGTTTATTTCTCTCACTCCTCCAATATTATCCTGCATGATGAAAATAACATAGAACACTCCAACATTTTCCCTCTCTCTGAAATGATGCTGCAAAAGCTCAATTCTTAATCATACTGCTGCCTGAAACCCTTAAACACCGCATTCTTAACCTTCGAATTCATTAGGACAACTATTTAGAGTCACCCACTCTGACTAGCCCTGAATACAATCAACTCCAAGACTCTTCTAGAAAACGAACACCCTTTTTAATGAAGCTGTGACTGAGTCACTACCCTAACAACTCGCCTATGCCTTAAGCATAAATTCTGAATCTTCCAAAGCCTAACCCTGGTCCAATAGGGCCAAATTTTGCACACATTGATCAAATCCCATGCACAATCACCAGTTTACTCTTTTCCCTTAGCTGTAATAACTTGCCAACACGCCGACAATCCGCAACCCCATGATAACACAATCTTACAACCCAACTACAGGTGGTGGGACTCCCCAACTTAGCCCGAAGCTACTCTTTTCACAATTCTAGACCCTGCTGAGATCCTTTCCCCTTTGTTAACATGATCTTGCTCAAGCAATCCATCCAATCCTTCCAAATTCTCTTGTTAGAACTCCCTAATTACTCAAATTCCTTGCATCATTCGCACATTCTGCCTCCTACCGAATAGCCACCAGAATCCCTCGCAGAAACTTACCAACAATGCAACCGCTAACCTATTCACAGGAGATAACCCACATGTGGAAATCACCAACTGACATCTTCCAACGACGCTGAAATGCACACTCTCTGCGACATCAATACCCCATCCTAAGCCTGCTCTCATTCACCAACTTTACCAGTCCGTCTGCTCCTCATGGACATCAACTAAATGTGCTACAACATCTTCAAATTCACCATTATGTTGCCGCTCTCCCATTTTGTTAAATTCATTCCCTTAAGCACTACCTGACCTCCTTTACTTACGCCTAGCCTTTTTGAAATTTGGCCGCCGCCTTACACTTCTCACATGTCTTCCTTCGTCGTATGCTGCCCAATTCAATATCATTCTATGCAGCTCTTACACCAATAGATCACCACAACTTCAAACTCTCCGAGGATCATCTTTCTCGAGCTGCCTTCATTAGAAATAACTATTCAGTCCTGAATCACCACGCACCATGATCTCTAACAACTGAGTCTTCAATACTACTTCACAACACTCTGACCCAATACAACCGAAGAAACCATAGCACCGACAGGTAAATATCCCACCTTACTTGAAAACACCAAGTCTTACTACTTTATCAATCCAAAACCTGTCCATTTATAATCCAAATGCCTTTCCTCTGCCGGAACTAAAATGCTGAAATCTCGAAATCACGCCCGGAGAAGTCCTCCATTCAAGCCATTCATCACCCCCAACATATGGGCAAGCACTCTATCATCATATCTACATCGCGCGATTACCAATCGCAAGCATCATAACAATCTGAGCATAACCTCAAGTCCACAGAGTCACAATTACTTGCTGAAACAACATATTACTCCTCCGCAGAACAACGACAATAGCCTCAGCCAACTTCGCCGAGGGAAACATCCCGCACCACACCCATAACACCATTTCAATTCCTCAATTCCTGATTCATAGCAAGCACTTCGCGACATGTAAGATTGAGTAGGAGGAAACATAGGTATAGCCTTAAAGGAAATCAAATCGCACGATCCGGAATAAAGGAGGGAGATAATCCTAATAGCCCCGTAGCCTCTCGAAGATAAGTGCAGATGTCTCCGTACCCATCCGCGACTCTACTAGATTTGCTCATGACTCGTGAAACCTAAGGCTACCTAGTGCTCTGATACCATGTTGTCACGACCCAAAATCCATAAGGTCGTGATGGCGCCGGACACTATTGTCAAGGAAGCCAATCATTAAATTGTTGAAATAAATTCTTGTTTTAACCTTTTCAAAATCGTTACCTTTCACTTACAACCCAATGAGCGAATAAAAATTTATTTAATAAATACGACAGGTAAATAATTCAATTTGTTAAAGTAAATCCCAAACATGTCCCAGAACCCGGTGTCACAAGTGCATGAGAAAATTCTAAGAATTTTACAATCACTACCAAGCTTGTCCGAAATACAATTGGACAAGGAAATTAAAATGAAATGAATACAATATGAGGGAGACTCTGTCAGCTGTGAATCGCCTCCGGATGATGCAGCTCTCCTAAGTCTCCAAACCAGCCACATTGCTATGAAAGTACCTGTGCAACAAAATGCACATCAAGTGTAGCATGAGTACAAAAACAACATGTACTCAGTAACTATCCCGCCTAATCTCAGAGAGGAACTGATTAGCGGTCGACTTGACACTCACTAAGGTCCAACAAAATAATTTAACAAGATATGATATCAGTAATAGGCATACGAGGATGATAAAAACTGTCAACATTAAAGTAAATATTGTAATTCAACTAAATACTGAAAGTAAATAAACAATTACTACTTCATTTCTCCCCAAATATCTTAAGTAAAACAATTTCTTATTCATTTTCCCTCCAAATATCTTAAATAAACAATTACTTATTCATTTTCCCCCAAATATCTTGTCACTTCAAAATCCATGAAATCATTAACGATCTAGCATGCACATACGAGATAAGGACAACCGGCCTGAGCCATCATAATAATCATATTTGTGCACTGCCGAGGGTCGAACGGCCTGAACCATAAAATATCTTTCAATCTCGTCGTGGCGTACGGCCCGCTCCCATGAGAGTGGGAGAAATAACACTTCGCTCGTGGAATGTAAATTGCGAAGCGGTCACACACAGTCATGCACAATCAAACAATCCACCCCGACTACATCGGGGAAAAAAATAGTCAAGTAAATGACATATTTCTTTCTTAAAAGTCAAAAAATAGTATTTAAATATTTCTCGAAATTCATTTGCCAAGTTTAACAATATTCAATAATATAACCTTATCAAAAATACAATTATCCACGGAGGAGTCAAGTCTCTTTCTAAATGATTAAGAAAGGTACACTCTAGCCTTCTTAGGAAGTAAATTACAAATGCAATAGCTTTATCAGTCTAATATTATTTGCAGGATCCCATGATATTTTATTGACAAGGCCACAAGTACGACAGGTAAAGCATGCCAGTGGGTCCTATACTACCCGGACATGGCATAATAGTAGCTACGCATGGACCCTCGTCACTTCGTGCGTACGTAGCCCCCTCAGTTAGTAGCACATATTTAATTAGTTCACCTAGGGGGACAATTCCCCCTCACAAAGTTAGAAAGGAGACTTACCTTTCTCCGAAATTCCATAACCGGTTTCCAAGCCCTTCCGATGACTCCAATGGATGCACGACGCCCCAAAAATATCCAAATAAGGACAAACCAATGAAAATATACTCTAATATTTGATAACAATTCAGATTATATAAACTCCCATCTCCGCTTAAAGAATTGACCAAAAATGCCCTCGGGACCACGTGCCCGGAATCCGAAATTTCTCGAATATAAACTCTACCCATAGCTTTATTAGTTCAAATATACAATTTACTCAAACATTCATGCTCAATTCGTGGCTAAAATCCAAATTACCAAATTTTCTAGGTTTTCTTCAAAATTCCCAATTTCCCTCAATTTTTCATGTTTTAATCCATGCATATACCTTGTATTTAACTTGAGATCAGTAGGAATGACTTACCTTGTGATCCTTGACGAAAACCCTTTCTTGAAGCTCCCCACAATCGCCCATGCCAAGTGAAATAATGAAGAAATGGCCAAAAAATCCCGTTTTAAAAACAATATGCCCAGCCTCATTTCCGCACCTACGATCCTCATCTCGCACCTGCGATTCCGCAGGTGTGACCAAACTCCCGCACCTGCGGCCTCTTCAGATCCAGCCAAAACTCGCACCTGCGCCCCATTGTCCGCATCTGCGCCTTCGTAGGTGCGAAAATTACATTGCACTCGCGCTCCCAGCCAAGCAAGCAAAACCTCGCATCTGCAGCGCTAAATCCGCACCTGCGGCCCAAGCCTCGCAGGTGCGGTCACACCAGATGACAATAATTTCAACTTTTCTCAACTTCAAATATTGATCTGTTAACCTCCTGAAATCCACCCGAGGCCCCTGGGACCCTGTCCAATTACACCAACCTGTTCCAAAACATAATACGGACTTGCTCGACGCCTCAATTCACATCAAACAACATCGAAATCACGAATCACACTAAAATTCAAACTTTATGAACTTGAAGTTTCAAACTTTCACATCCGATGCCGAAACCTATCAAATCACGTCCGATTGATCCCAATGTTTGTACGCAAGTCATATTAGACATTACATACCTGCTCAAACTTCCTGAGTCACATTTCGACCCCGATATCCGAACTTCCACTTCTGGTCGTATTTCTCAAAAATCTTCAAATTTCTATCTTTAGCAAAATGACTTCAAAATAACCTACGGACATCCGAATTCACTTCCGATCACGCTCCCAACTGCAGAATCACCATACAGAGCTATTCCTAGAATCGGAATCCTAAACAAACATCAATATCACTGAGATGCACTTCAACCCAGACTTAGGAAATTTCTTCAAAATGCTGACTTCCACAATATACGCCGAAACGCTCCTGGGTTATCCAAAACCCGATCCGGACAGGCGCCCAAATCCGAAATCATCATACAAACCTGTAGGAACCTTCAAAATCATGATTCGGAAGGTTGTTTAATAAAAATTCCAATCTTAGTCAATTTCTCCAACTTAAGGCTTTTGAAATGAGAATTTTCTTTCCAATTTGACTCCGAAATTCCAGAAATTCCACCCTGACCATGCCCACGAGTCATAATACCTAAAATGGAGTTGCTCATGACTTCAAACCGCTGAACGACGCGCTAGAGATCAAAACAACCAGTCGGGTCGTTACACAATCTTTGGCTAGCGACTTTTAACTATCAAATTTTGACAAAGTCCGATATCTCGGGCTAGCGACTTTCGATTTCGATTCCGGGCACACGTCTAAGTCCTAAATCACGATACGGACCCACCAGGACCGTCAAAACACATATCCGGGTCCGTTTACCAAAATGTTGACCGAAGTCAATTCAAATGAAGTTTTTAGGAAAACTTTCTTATTTTTATCAGTTTTCAACATAAAAGCTTTTCGAAAAAACACCCGGACTGCGCATGCAAATCAAAAAAGACTAAAACATGATTTTTAGGGTTTTGAATTACAAAATTAGGTTTCAAAAAAATGAGATGACCTATCGGTTCATCACATTCTCCACCTCTAAGACAAAGGTTCGTCCTCTAATGGACATAGAAAAGTACATGAACTGGTGAATAGGTGGGGTTATCTACTATGCATGTCTGACTCAGACTCCTAAGTAGCTGCCTCGACGAGCTGACCTCTCCACTGCACTCGGACTGAAGGATAGCTCTTCGACCTCAACTGACAAACCTGTCGGGCTATAATGTCCGTCTGTTTGAGGATGAAATGATGTGCTCAACTCAACCTGTGTACCCAACTCACGCTATACTACCCTTCAGAAGTGCGAGGTGAGCTACGTACCTCGATTAGAAATGATAGACACGGGCACACCGTGAAGACAGACGATCTCGCGGATGTATATCTCTGCCAACCGCTCCGAAGAATAGGTAACTGCCACAGGAATGAAATGCACCAACTTAGTCATGCTGTCCATAATGACCCAAATGACATCGAACTTCCTTTGAGTCCGTGGAAGTCCAACAACGAAATCCATAGTGATACGCTCCCACTTCCACTCAGGAATCTCTATATTCTAAAGAAAACCACCAGGTCTCTAATGCCCATACTTGACTTGCTGACAATTTAAACACCAAGCTACATAGGTAACTATATCCTTCTTCATCCTCCTCCACTAATAATGCTGGCGTAAGTCCTGATATATCTTTGCGGTGCCCAAATGAATTAGAATACCAGGAACTGTGGTCCTCTTCAAGAATCAACTCATGCAGTCCATCAACATTAGGCATACAAACATGAACATGCATCCTCAAGACTCTGTCATCTCCAACAGTAACCTTATTGGCACCACCATGCCGCATTATGTCCTGAAGGACCAATAAATGAGGGTCGTCATACAGCCGATCTCTGATACACTCAAACAAAGAAGACCGAGCGACTGTACAAGATAGAACACGACTGGGCTCTGAAATATCCAACCTCACAAACTGGTTGGCCACCGTTTGAACATCTGATGCAAGCGGCCTCTCACCGATTGGACTGAACGCAAGGCTGTCCATACTCACTGCCTTTTTACTTAATGCGTCGGCCACCACATTGGCATTCCTAGGATGATACAAAATGGTGACATCATAGTCTTTCAATAGCTCCAACCACCTTCTCTGCCTCAAATTGAGATCCTTTGCTTGAACAAATACTGAAGGCTCCGATGATCAGTGAAAACCTCACACGACACGCCATAAAGATAGTGCCTTTAAATCTTCAGCGCATGAACAATGTCTTCAACCTCTAAGTCATGGACATGGTAATTCTTCTCATGAACCTTCAACTATCGCTACCCATATGCAATCACTCTACCCTCCTGCATCAATACTGCACCGAGCCCAACATGGTATGCATCACAATATACGTATAAGACCCTGAACCATTGGGCAACACCAACATTGGCGTTGTCGTCAAAGCAGTCTTGAGCTTCTAAAAGCTCGACTCACACTCGTTTGACCATCTGAACAGGGCACCCTTATGGGTCAACGTTAAGGGCCCCTCCACAAATCAACGATGATAACCCGCCAAACACAAGAAACTTCTGACCTCCGTAGCTGAAGTGGGTCTAGGCCAATTTTGAACTACCTCGATCTTCTTAGGATCTACCTGAATGCCTTTTGCTGATACAACGTGGCCCAAGAAAGTGATTGAATCCAACCAAAACTCGCACTTTGAAAATTTAGCATATAATTGGCTATCTCTCAGAGTCTAAAGCACAATCCTAAAATGCTGCTCGTGCTCCTCTCGACTGGGGGAGTAGATCTGTCATACCCCAAACCTGGGGAGGCGTGGATGGCACCCGGTGTCGTGCTTGCCCGAGCGAACCACTCTGTAACTCGTTTATTTTTCTTCTGTAACTATCATGGGCCAGCATGTCCACAACTCATAATTTTTAACTATAAGTGGGCAAACACTGTATCAATGAACCATCATTCCTAGAACAGGAACAGATATGGTCCGTCAAGGCCTTTGCCATACTATACAAAATAAACCTGAATCTACAAAGCCTCTAAGATTATTTGACATCAAATAGGATAGGGTACCGGCCTACCCATAAGTCTGTATCAAAACTCTGACACGATGACTTATAAACTCGGCTGCACTCCGAATGAGGTGGAGTCTTACCGATCCTTCGCTGAATGCTGACCTCATCTACTATGAGGGCTCGTCAAACTGATTGTCTATACATGCAGGCATGAATGTAGCGTCCCCAACAAAAGGACATTATAACGAATAATGTACCGAGTATGGAAGGCGGAACTGAAACATAATAGTAAGTCAATATTAATTAAAGACATATAAGGGTCAACCTGAATCTCTGAAGTTCCACCGGATATGCATACTTATTATACTTATATGCGCGTGATATATATATATATATATATAACCTGTTTGGAACTATTATCCACATCGATGCATGACTGCCTAACTAATCATTGTTAACTGCCCGACAACCGTATCGCTGTGGTAAATGCATGCATGCCCGACAGGTTGTAGCTTGGTGGTAAACGTGTAACTGCCCAACCAGTTGTAGCTCGATGGTAAATGAATGACTGCCCTACAAGCCGTAGCTCGGTGATAAATGTATAACTTCCCAACCGACCGTAGCTTGGTGGTAAATGTATGACTGCCCGACGGGCTGTAGCACATTGGTTAATGAATAACTCCCCAACCGGCCGTAGCTCGGTGGTAAATGCATGACTGCTTGACCAGCCGTAGCACGATGGTAAATACATGAAGATGCATGTATCACTATATTATAAATATTAACATCTTTATCGTACGCCTAAATAGGGAACTAGATACATAATTAGACATGCTTGAATATCACTTTACGGGAATGAATAACACAGACATCCTTAACATCTAAGAGTAGAACCACTTATGGAATATCATTACGTTTATGTATCGTTACTTGGATCATGCCAAACGAAAGAAGGATTAGCCTTAACATACCTGAGCTGATTCTCTTGACAATCCCTCTAATGCACGTCTTTTTTCAAAAAGTACGCAACGACGGATCAAAGTAGGGGAAAATCCGTATGATATTCTTGAGAAATATTTCACCGTACTCACTTAAAATTTGTAATTCACGTTGCATCTTGTAGGATTTCATAAGAATTCCTTTTGAGAATTCCATCCCTTACTTAAAGAAGCTTAACATCAAAAGACTTGGAGTTTCAAATGAAATTTTTGGATTTCCATCCGTAAGCTTAGCATCCAAGGACTTGGAGTTTCAAATAAATTCTTTAAAAGTGTTAATTGGTAGGTCACACTAATTTTATGACTTAGCCACTTAGTCTTCTAAGTGTTCCATGTTTCTATCTAATTCAAGATTCATTTCTTTAGCTTCCGTTGGCAGCCACGTTAGGGGCCTTAACTTTTTCCAAAGATTTTTAATTAATCTCCCACTAAAATTCATTAATTACCCAATTATCCACATAATTATTATCCACATAATTAAGAATTATCTCAAATTACTTAAAATACTACTCACTTTTAATACACATTATACACCTTACTATCATGGTCATGTGGTACTTTGTACAACATTAATCCATAAATACGGGGTATTATAGCTTGAACCGTATTTTATCTCCAAATGTCAAACTTCGACCAACCTCATTTTCTTTAATTCGCTTACCCTCTCACCTTCACAAATTTACTTATCACTTGCTTGAAATAACATACTACTGATAATCTCCAAATAATCCTGTCCTTGAACTGATGTCAATTATCTTACAACAAATTCATCGTACAATATTACAGGGTGTAATCATCGTAATATAATACTGCGGAGCGTAACATCATCGTAATATAATACTATGAAGCGCAAAATCATTATAATACTGCTGCACGTAACAAGATCAAAATATCATAAATAAACACAATTACGAAAGAGCCCAAACAAGGCTTGAACACTCGGTTCATCAAATCCATGAATGCTGTTGGGGCATTTCTTATCCCCAAGGACATCACCAGAAACTCGTAATGCCCGTACCGAGTCCGAAAAGCTGTCTTAGGGACATCGGATGCTCTAATCCTCAATTAATGGTAGATAGACCTCAGTTCAATCTTTGAAAATACCTTGGCACCCTGAAGTTGATCAAATAAGTCATCAATCCTCGACAATGGATACTTGTTCTTGATGGTGACTTTGTTCAATTTCCAGTAATCTATGCACATCCTCATGGATCCATCCTTATTCTTCACAAACAACACAGGTTGTCACGAACCAAACCGGAGGATCATGACTAAAACCTAGGCCATACTTGCCGAGCACCAACGTACATTTTATCTAACCTTCCTTATTATCTTTAAGGGTCGACGAGATCATTATAAAAGGTAGATATGGATCATGAACAACAAACAATGAAAGATAGTGGAATGAACATACATGACACGGGGATGACAAGACTGCCAAGAAACTACATATAAGGTACGAGCTACCACGCTTCCATGAAAGACTATAAACAAAAATCAGCCGACAAGGCATACCAAACTATACATGAGTCGACACCTGTCTATGAGCCTCTAAAGGAGAAAAAGTGATGCAACATTGCCGGAACAGGGCCCCGAGATACCCATAATATCTATAACAAAAATGCATACCAAAACCACTGCAAGTTCGGAGAAGGGATCTTCCCAATAACCGCTGAACTGGGAAGCCTACCGTGGTGGGGGAGCTATGTCTATTAGGACCTGCGACATGACATGCAACGTCCACAAATAAAAATGACGTCAGTACGAATAAAGTACTTATGTACGGCAAGAAAGCATAAGTAAGAACAATAATGTAAATAGGGATATAGTATATACAATCTCTAACATCTGGGTACCTCTGAGGGCTACTGACATGAAATGCGTGATACATACATAAAATTTCAAAACATATGCCTCTGTGGGTAATATCATGATCATATCATACATGACCGTAATAGTTTCGGTAAAACGTACCCCTCCACATGGAGCTCGGTAAACCCAACGGATCAGTGATTGCACAATAGGTTCCGTACCCGGCCAACTATAGCGCGCCTCAGTAGAGTAAAATAGATACATATATATAATGCATGTAGGACTCATTGGAATCATATTCCGAACCTTTAGGAGTGACGTAAGGTTGATATTATCCGTACACATTATTAGGACTAAATATTCATCAAGAATATTATAAGAATCAGGAAGTACCAACAACATTGATAACATAAGAATAAGAGAAGCAACCTAAACATCAATTTTTCCATAAGAAGGGAAACAATATAAGTACTGCTAGCTTCTAAGAGTAGAGTATCTTCGGATGTTCGTTCATTGCATTATGTACAACCGGAGTGGTGAAAAAGAAGGAAAGGAATATCCCCACATACCTTGTATATATATTACCCAATCTCAAGCTACTCAAACTTCACGCTCCTTAGTCTACAATAAGAGAAATGACACAATCGTTATCGTTTAAGCGTCGTAACTATTATGTATCTACCATAACCTATTTTATGATAAAACGGACAGCACCTCCCCTATATATATGACTTCAACAATTCAAAACAATCATTAAACAACCCAACATACCCCTATCACTTCATACACTAAAGGAAAACCATAATAGTGACAAACAATCTGAAAATGTTACGACGAACGACCAGAAACCCACCCTTCCATTATGTGGTGTTTATCCACACCCTTTCTCCTCTTAACTCCATAAAAACAGTAGAAAAAGAGACAACTTAATAGCAGCACGAAACAGCCCACAAAACAGTCCCACAAGTTCAACAACGAAAAATTAATTTTTTAGTTTATTAAAACACGTTTCGACTAGTATCTTCTTTCAAGTTGAGCAAACACAACCAAAAGTACAAAATTAAGCCTCTTATAAAATAAACCATCCATGGATTTTCAACTTAAAAATAAGTTCACAACCAGCCAACCATGACGCAACAACAAACAACATACCACTCTTTCGAAACTCGCTAGGTCTAGTCTTTACGATCGAGTTACAACTGGCAAACGCATAGATAATGGAAGGAGAATCATAACCTTACCTTGTACTGAGTATAACCCATGAAACCTGGTCCTTCTTCATCAAATATCAGCCCCAAACGCAGCTAAAAGAAGGAGAAAGAGAAACTAGCAAGCTGTCCGGGCTTTTCGGCAGTAGAATTACGTCGTAAGACCCGAAATACCCTAGGGTTTGTGTGGGAATTTTTGGGAGGAGTTGCAGGGGTTCAATTTGATTTTAAAGGTCTGAAATATGGATGAAGTAACGAGTTGATAAGCCCTTAAAATTCCCCTCCTGGCCGACTTTGGGGCTTTTAATTGAGTCCTCTCATTTTGGAAAGTAGGTGATGCACCTACTTGTCACCTACCAATCTGCGCAGTCTCGCGAAAATGCCAATATCTCTATACTCCGAGTTCGTATTGATGAACGGTTTAATGAGTTGGAAACTATACTCATAGATCGTCAATTTTGTGGGTAGAACATTCCGTAATTCCAAGAAATTGGGAGAAAATATTAGTCACATTTGACCTAATGTTAAAGTAAAATTATGAACATAAGTTGCGACAACTTTTGTCGACTTTTGTTTCATAACTCGTTTGACTATTATATGATTCAAATACCTTATAATACAACCTCTGGAGAATATTAGCACCCTTAGGTTTACCCAAAAATACGGGTTACAACATCCTTGATTCGTTTAACTTCTACTACTTGTTAACCACCCTTATACACCCTTGTATCATTTAAGACCAATAGGATTAACTTCTTATCATCTCAAAGATAATCTCTTCTCAGATTTACGTCGAATAAATTATGGCATGAACCAACGTATATCGATATGGGTTGTAACTCTCTCCCCCCTTAGGAACATTCTTCCTCGAATGTAAGGGTTTATGGGGAGTCTAACTCATCGTGGATTCCAACGAAAAGTTTTGGCCGAGTTTCCCCTATAAAATGGATACTAGCCAAACTTGCAAGCAGTTAAACCCAACATATAGTCTCACAAGGCTATACCTAGCATTATAGATATGTACATTATATGTATATCACATTTTTATATTAAGAAAAAGTATTCTCAAGCTACTACTTACCTCATAGAGCCATTTCACCTTCTAATGCGTCCTGCGTCCCCCTGGTATCCTCGTTATCTTGAATCTAGAACAAGTAAGGGTATTTAGACTTCATATCCTCTTCTGCTTCCCATGTAATTTCTTCTCTGTTCTTGTTCCTCCATAATACTTTGACGGAACCTACATCCTTTGTTTTCAGCTTGTGGACATGTGGATCTAATATAGCCACTGGCACTTCCTCATATTATAGATCCTCTGAACTTGTACATCTTTGATAGGCATGACCCGAGAAGGGTCTCCAATACATTTTCTAAACATAGATACATGGAATATCGGGTGGAAAAATTACAATTCGAAAACAGCACAGGTTGTCACGACCTAAACCGGAGGATCATGACTAGCACCAGGGCCATACTTACCGAGCACCAACGTAAATTTTATCTAACCTTCCTTATTATCTTTAAGGGTCAGCGAGATCATTATAAAAGGCAGATATGGATCATGAACAACAAACAATGAATGATAGTGGAATGAACATACATAACATGTGGATGACAAGACTGCCAAGAAACTACCTATAGTGTATGAGCTCCCATAATTCCATGAAAGACTATACAACAAAAATCAGCCGACAAGGCATAGCAAACTATACATGAGTCGACACCTGTCTATGAGCCTCTAGAGGAGCATAAGTGCTGCAACATTGCCGGAACAGGGCCCCGACATACCCATAATATCTATAACAAAAATGCATACCAAGACCACGACAAGTCCGGAGAAGAGATCTTGCTAATAACCGTTGAACTGGGAAGCCTACTGTGGTGGGGAAACTGCGTCTACCTGTATATCAGGACCTGCAGCACGACATGCAGCCTCCATAAATAAAAAAGAAGTCAGTACGAATAAAGTACTGAGTACGTAAGGCAGGAAAGCATAAGTAAGAACAATAATGTAAATAGGGATAGAGTATATACAACCTCTAACATCTGGGTACCTCTGAGGGCTACTGACATGAAATGCATGATACATACATATATATACATTAACTTTTAAAACATACGCCTCTGTGGGCAACATCATCATCATATCGTACCTAGCCGTAATAGGATCGGTAAAACATACCCGGCCACGTGGAGCTCCGTAAACCCAAATGATCAGTGGTTTCACAATAGGTGTCGTACCTGGCCGACTATAGCGCGGCTCAACAGAGTAAAATAGATACATATATATAATGCATGTAAGACTCATTGGAATCATATTCTGAACCTTTCGGAGTGACGTAAGGTCGACATTCTATGTACACGTTATTAGGACTAACTCTTCATCAAGAATATTATAAGAATCAAGAAGTACCAACAACATTGATAACATAAGAATAAGACAAGCAACCTCAACATCAATTATTCCATAAGAAGGAAAACAATGTAAGTACTGCTAGCTTCTAAGAGTAGAGTATCTTTGGAAGCTCGTTCATTGAATTATGTACAATCGGATTCATGCAAAAAAAGGAAAAGGATAGACTCACATACCTTGTATATATATTGCTCATCCCCAAGCTATGCAAATTTGACGACTCCTTAGTCTACAATAAGAGAAATGACACAATTGTTATCGTTTAAGCGTCGTAACTATTATGTATCGACCATAACCTATTTTATGATGAAAGGGACAACACCTACCCTATATATATGACTTCACACAAGTCAAAACAATCATCAAACATCCCAACATACTCCTATCACTTCATACACAAAACGACAACCATAATAGTGTCAAACAATCCGAAAATATTACGACGAACGACAAGCAAACCACCCTTCTATTATGTGGTTTTTCTCCACAACCTTTATCCTATTAAATCCATAAAAACAGTAGGAAAAGCGATAACTTAATAGCAATACGAAACAGCTCACAAAACAGTCCCACAAGTTCAGCAACTCAAAATTAATTTTTCAGTTTACTAAAACACGTTTCGACTTGTCTCTTCTTTCAAGTAGAGAAACACAACCAAAAGTAAATAATTAAGCCTCTTATCCAATAAACCAGCCATGTATTCAACTTAAAAATAAGTTCACAACCAGCCAACCATGACGCAACAACAAACAACATACCACTCTTTCGAAACTCGCTAGGTCTAGTCTTTACAATCGAGTTACAACTCGCAAACGCATAGATAATGGAAGGAGAAGCATAGCCATACCTTGTCCTGATTATAACCCATGAAACCTGGTCCATGTTCATAAAAAATCATTCCCTAAACGCAGCTACAACAAGGAGAAAGAGAAACTAGCAAGCTGTCCGGGCTTTTCGGCACTAGAATCATGTCGTAAGACCCGAAATACCCTAAGGTTTTTGTGGGAATTTTGGGGAGGAGTTGCAGGGGTTCAATTTGGTTTTCAAGGTCTAAAATATGGGTGAAATAACGAGTTGATAAGACCTTAAAAGTCCCCTCCTGGCCGACTTTGGGGCTTTTAATTGAGTCCTCTCATTTTGGCAAGTAGGTGATGCACCTACTTGTCACCTACCAATCTGCGCAGTCTCGTAAAAATGCGAATATCTCTATACTCCGAGATCATATTGACGAACGGTTTAATGCGTTGGAAACTACACTCATAGATAGTCAATTTAGTTGGTAGATCACTCAGTAATTCCAAGTAAATTGGGATAAAAGCTTAGTAAAATTTGACCTAAAGTTTAAGTAAAATTATGAACATAAGTTGCGATAATTTTTGTCGACTTTTGTTTCATAACTCGTTTGACTTCAAGAATTATGATACAAATATTATATGATTAAAATACCTTCAAATATGACCTCTGGAGAATATTAGCACCCTTAGGCTTACCCAAAAATACGGGTTACAACATCCTTGATTCGTTTAACTTCTTATACTTGTTAACCACCCCTGTATCATTTAAAACAAATAAGATTAACTTCTTATATTCTCAAAGATAATCTCTTCTCAGATTTACGTCGAATAACTTATGGAATGAACCAAAGTATGTGAATATGGGTTGTAACTCTATTCCCCCCTTAGAAATATTCGTCCTCGAATGTAAGGGTTTATGGGGAGTCTAACTCATCGTGGATTCTAACGAAAATTTCCAGCCGAGTTTCCCCTATAAAATGGATACTAGCCAAACTTGCAAGAAGTTAAACCCAACGTATAGTCTCACAAGGCTATACCAAGAATTATGGATATGTACATTGTATTTATATCGCAATTTTGTATTAAGGAAGAGTACTCAAGCTACTACTTACCTCATAGAGTCATTTCACCTTCTAATGCGTCCTGCGTCTCCCTGGCATCCTCGTTACCTTGAATCTAGAAAAAGTAAGGGTATTTAGATTTCATCTCCTCTTCTGCTTCCCATGTAATTTCTTCCCCGTTCTTGTTCCTCTATAATACTTTGACAGAAGCTACATCCTTTGTTCTCAGCTTGCGTACTTGTCGATCTAATATAGCCACTGGCACTTCTTCATATGATAGATCCTCTGTAACTTGTACATCTTTGATAAGGATGACCCGAGAAGGGTATCCAATACATTTCATAAACATAGATACATGGAATATCGGGTGGAAAAATTCCAATTCGGAAACAACACAGGTTTTCACGACCCAAACCGGAGGATCATGACTAGCACCCGAGCATACTTGCCGAGCAACAACGTACATTTTATCTAACCTTCCTTATTATCTTTAAGGGTCGACAAGATCATTATAAAAGGTAGATATGGATCACGAAAAACAAACAATAAAAGATAGAATGAACATACATAACATGGGGATGACAAGACTGCCTAGAAACTACCTATAAGGTACGAGCTACCACACTTCCATGAAAGACTATACAACAAAAATCAGCCGACAAGGCATACCAAACTATACATGAGTTGAAACCTGTCTTTGAGCCTCTAAATAAGCATAAATGATGCAACATTTCCAGAACTAGGCCCGACATACCCATCATATCTATAACAAAAATGCATAGCAAGACCACGGCAAGTTCGGAGAAGGGATCTTGCCAATAACCGCTGAACTGGGAAGCCTACTGTGCTGGGAGAGCTGCGTATACCTGTCTATGAGGAACTGCAGCATGACATGCGACATCCACAAATAAAAAGGACGTCAGTACGAATAAAGTACTGAGTATGTAAGGCAGGAAAGCATAAGTAAGAGCAATAACGTAAACAAGGATAGAGTATATAGAACCTCTAACATCTGGGTACCTCTGAGGGCTACTGACATGAAATGCGTGATACATACATATATATATATACATAAACCTTTAAAACATACGCCTCTGTGGGAAACATCATCATCATATCGTACTCGGCCGTAATAGGCTCGGTAAAACGTACCTGACCACATGGAGCTCGGTAAACCCAACTGATCTGCGGTCGCACAATAGGTGTCGTTCCCGGCCGACTATAGCGTGGCTTGGCAAAGTAAAATAGATACATATATAATGCATGTAGGAGTCATTGGAATCATATTCTGAACCTTTCGGAGTGATGTAAGGTCGATATTCTCCGTACACGTTATTAGGAATAACTCTTCATCAAGAATCTTATAAGAATCAGGAAGTACCAGCAACATTGATAACATAAGAATAAGAGAAGCAACCTCAACGTCAATTGTTCCATAAGAAGGGAAACATTGTAAGTACTGCTAGCTTCAAAGAATAGAGTATCTTTGGAAGCTCGTTCATTGCATTATGTACAATCGAAGTCGTTCAAAAGAAGTAAAGGAATAGCCTCACATACCTTGTATATATACTGCCAAACCTAAGGCTTTGCAAATTTCACGACTTCTTAGTCTACAATAAGAGAAATGACACAATCGTTATCGTTTAAGCGTCATAACTATTATGTATCGACCACAATCTATTTTATGATGAAACGGACAGCACATCCCCTATATATATGACTTCACACAAGTCAAACAATCATCAAACAGCCCAACATACCCCTATCACTTCATACACAAAACGACAACCATAATAGTGTCAAACAATCCGAAAATGTTACGACGAACGACAAGCAAACCACCCTTCCATTATGTGGTGTTTATCCACACCCTTTTTCCTCTTAATTACATAAAATCAGTAGCAAAAGAGACAATTTAATATCACCACAAAACAGCCCACAAAACAGTCCCACAAGTTGAACAACTCAAAATTAATTTTTCAGTTTACTAAAACACGTTTCGACTTGTCTTTTCTTTCAAGTTGAGAAACCCAACCAAAAGTACATAATTAGGACTCTTATCTAATAAACCAACCATGCATTCAAATCAAAAATAAGTTCATAACCAACCAACTATGACGCAACAATAAACAACAATAGCACTCTTTCGAAACTCACTAGGTCTAGTCTTTACGATCGAGTTACAACTCGCAAACATATAGATAATGGAAGTAGAAGCATAACCTTACCTTGTACTGAGTATAACCCACGAAATCTGGTCCTTCTTCATGAAAAACCAGTCCCTAAACGCAGCTTCAAGAAGGCGAAAGAGAAACTAGCAAGCTGTCCGGACTTTTCGACACTAGAATCAGGTCATAAGACCCGAAATACCCTAGTGTTTGTGTGGGAATTTTGGGCTGGAGTTGTGGGGGTTCAATTTGGTCTTCAAAATATGAAATATGGGTGAAATAACGAGTTGATAAGCCCTTAAAATTCCCCTCTTGGACGACTTTGGGGCTTTTAATTGAGTCCTCTCATTTTGGCAAGTAGGTGATGCACCTACTTGTCACCTACCAATCTGCGCAGTCTCGCAAAAATGCGAATATCTCTATACTCCGAGATCGTATTGACAAATGGTTTAATGAGTTGGAAACTAGACTCATAGATCGACAATCTGGTAGGTAGATCATGCCGTTATTCCAAGCAAATTGGGAGAAAATCTTAGTAACATTTGACCTAAAGTTTAAGTAAAATTATGAACATAAGTTGCGCCATCTTTTGTCGAGTTTTGTTTCATGACTCGTTTGACTTCAAGACTTATGATACGGATATTATATGATTCAAATACCTTAAAACATGACCTCTGGAGAATATTAGAACCCTTTGGTTTACCCAAAAATATGGGTTACAACATCCTAAATTCGTTTAACTTCTAATACTTGTTAACCACCATTGTATCATTTAAGACCAATAAGATTAACTTCCTATCATCTCAAAGATAATATTTTCTCAGATTTACGTCGACTAACTTATGGAATGAACTAACATATGTGAATATGGGTTGTAACACAGGTGCACCCCAGGGCGAGTCAATAGGTCTAATGAAGCCCTTATCAAGCAAATCTTGTAGCTATTCCTTTAATTCCTTCAACTCTGGCGGGGCCATACGGTATGGCGGAATGGAAATGGGCTGAGTGCCCGAAGACAAATCAATATATAAATCAATATCCCTTTCGGGTGACATCTCCGACATGTCAGCAGGAAATACATCTAGAAATGCATGAACAACTGGCACGAAATCCATAGAAGGAACCTTTGTACTAGAATCACGGACATAAGCCAAATAGGCTAAATACCCCTTCTCGGCCATACGTCGAGCCTTCATATAAGAGATAACCCTGCTGGTAGAATGGCCAGGAGTCCCTCTCCACTCTAATCGAGGCAACCTCGACAAGTCTAAGGTCACCGTCTTGGCGTGACAGTCCAATATAGCGTGATAAGGTGATAGCCAATCCATACCCAATATAACATCAAAATCAACCATATCGAGGAGTAGAAGATCTACACTAGTCTCAAGACTCCCAGTAGTGACCACACACGAACGATAAACACGATCTACAACAATAGCATTCCCCACAAGTATGGAAACATATACAGGGGCACTCAAAGAATCACGGGGCACAACCAAATATGAAGCAAAATAAGATGACACATAGGAGTAAGTAGACCTCGGATCAAATAGAAATAAAGCATCTCTACTGCAAACTAAAACAATACATGTAATAACAACATAAGATAACTCAACCTCAGGCCTGGATGGAAAGGCATAACATCGGGGATGAGCCCCACCGCTCTGAACTATATCTCTAGGATGGCCCCTGGCTGGCTGACCTCTACCTCTAGCGGCTTGACCTCCACCTCTAATGGTCGGACCACTACCTCTGGGTGCCTGACACCTACCTCTAGCTGGCTGAGCGAGCGGTGCAAAACCTAGTGCCGAGACCATGGTACGAGAACTCTGATGCTATGAACTACTCGATGCACAAGGGCAAAATCTAGCAATGTGCCTCGGGTCACCACAAGTATAACAAGACCTCGGCTGCTGTGACTGCTGGCCATGAAACTGACCCTGCCGACCTGAGTAACCACCCTGAAAACTCTGGAGCAGAGGTGTACTGATAGTAGCTGGTGGTGCACTATAGGTTAGCTAATCAGAATAAGGCATATGAGGGTCACGACCACCTGGAGCACCGTGAGATGTCTGGAGTGCTGAATGAAATGGGTTGAGAGGAAGGCCTCTACGAAAAGTACCCCTGCCTCCAAATGAGACACCTCTTAACCCATCAGAATGACGAGGTATCTTGTCATACCCTGACTTCCCTGAGCAAGAACCATCTGAACTCGCATGGCAATATTGGCAACCTCCTGAAAAGAAATCTGACTCCTAGTCTCCTTAGCCATCTGCAACTTGATAGGCTGAACAAGTTCCTCAATAAACCTCATCACCCTCTCTCTCTCGGTAGAAAGTAAAAGAAGATCATGACGGGCCAAATCCAAAAAACGGGCGTCTTACTGAGTAATGGTCATACTGCCCTGTTGAAGACGCTCGAACTGACGGCGATGCTCCTATCTCAATGTGATAGGGAGAAACTTCTCCAGAAAGAGTTGAGAGAACTGGTCCCAAGTAAGAGCGGGCGACCCCGCTGCTCTGGTAAATAAATAATCTCTCCACCATCTCTTGGCGGAACCAGCCATCTGAAATGCAGCAAAATCGACCCCATTGGTCTCCACTATACCCATGTTCCGAAGAATCTCATGACAACTGTCAAGATACTCTTGGGGATCCTCTGAGGTAGAACCACTGAAGTGAACTGGAAAGAACTTGGTGAACTTGTCCAATCTCCAAAAGGCCTCAGAAGACATAGCTGGCCCTTCACCGGCCTGTGCCGCAACAATCGTCTGAACTACTCTGACTGGCTGAGCTGCTGGAGTCTGATAGTGGGGAGCCATCGGCTCCGAGGTGTGAGTAGCAGGAGTCTGTGATCCTCCTCCAGCATGAGAGACGGTTAGTGCCATGGGAAATGCACCAGTCCTCATCACACTCTCCATAAGCCCCACCAAACGGACCAAAGCATCCTGTAGCACAAGGGTGGCAATGAACCCCTCCGGAACCTGAGATGGCCCGAAAGGAACAGTCTGGGCTGGAGCCTCCTCCTCGAACTCTACCGGAGGCTCCATTGTTGGGCTGCTGCTGGGGCTCTGGGTTGAGCCCTGCCCCTACTTTGGCCTCTGGCACGGCCTCAGCCTCGACCTCTGCCTCTCATATGAGATGTCACTGGAGGCTCTGGTTGATGTTCTGCTGAAGATGCGGCACATGTTTTCGCCATCTATGAGAGAATAAGAGAAGAAGAGTCCAATCAATATTGAGAAAATAAAGTCGCACGACATAGAAGAATAGAAATGAGATTTATTCCTAGACTTCATAGCCTCCGGGAGATAAGTACAAACGTCTCCGTACCGATCCCTTAAACTCTATAGTAAGCTCGCTTGTGAATTGTGAGAGCTAGGAAGCCTAGTGCTCTGATACTAACTTGTCACGACTCGAAATTCCCATCGTCGGGATCGTGAGGGAGCCTAACATTCCACTTGCTAGGAAAACCACGTTAGAGTATTATAAAATCAATTCTAATACAATTCAGTAATTAACAGTAAATAAGCTAGAAAGAGTGCAGAATATTATAACAACATCATCATTTATCACTACCCGGATCTGGTGTCACAATTCTCGAGCATTCTAGAATTTACTACAAGTACAAGTCTGAAAGAAGTACAACTGTTTGAATGAAAGAAATAGTAAAACAGAAAAGACAGACGGGGACTTCCAGGTGTATGAACACCGACAGATCTACCTTGAGTCTCCAGATAGCGGGTCCAACAGCTAAACTCTCGATCACCCAGAGTCGGAACAAAAATATGCACAAAAAGTGCAGAGTACAGTATCAGTACAACCGACCTCATTTACTGGTAAGTGTCGAGCCTAACCTCGACGAAGTAGTGACGAGGCTAAGACAAGACACCTACCATCAAACCTGTACAATTTAGCAGTGCGTACACAAATAACAGTAAAGAACTAAATAGGTAGTACAAGGAGGGGGAAACATGCTGTAGGGGAAATACGAGATAAAAAACTACAGGAGAAAGATAATTTGAACAGTAAGTACACTATGAACCAACAAGAACTACTGACCACAACAAAGGAAAAATGTACGTCATCACCCTTCGTGCTTTTACTCTCATCCTTACCATGAAATTAATAGGAACAACACGACATCACCCTTCGTGCATTAACTCTCATAACATGGCACGACATCACTCTTCGTGCATTACACTCACAATATGCCACGACATCACCCTTCGTGCATTAACACTCTCACTCACCAAAACAATGAACAATGATAACAGGGAGATAGAAACAACAAGAACAATTCTTACTTCAACATTTGGTTCCACAATTCCAATCTCAACTTGTATCAATAATTAATCAATACCAAAGTTCGTAAACATGATAAGAACGATCAACATCACGATTAACTAGTCTAAACATGAATAATATGATCAAGGAAAGCAACAATTACAAGAACAAGACCCACCCGCATGCTATAACCTGACAACAACGCATAAGTACTCGTCACCTCACATATACGTTGTACCCAACATCTAGACATGTCGAAAATAGACAAACAAGTCCTAATCCAAGTCAAGGTTAACCACGACACTTACCTCGCTCCAACGGCCAAACTCAAAGCTCAACCACGGCTTTTCCCTTCAAACAAGCCTATGAACCAATAGAATCTAGCAAATTACCAACCAAACAATTCAAATAAAGCCTTAGGAATTACCCACAATTGTAAAGAATTCAATTTAGACCATTTTTTAAAAAAAGTCAACAAAAGTCAACACCCAGGCCCACTTGCTCCAAACCCAAAATTCGGACCAAAACTTGATTACTCATTCACCCCGAGCCCAGTTATGTAATTTGTTTTGGAATGCGACCTCAATTTGAGGTCTAAATTCCCAAATTACCAAATCCCTAGCTTCTACCCAAAACCCCACAATTCCACCATGAAAAACCTTATATTTTAGGTTGAAATCTTAGGAAAAGTAGTGAAAGAATGGAAGAAATTAGTTTAAGATCACTTACCAATAATTTGGGGAAGAATTTTTTTGGAAAATCGCCTCTTGTATTTTAGGTTTTGAAAATTTGAAGAATGAGAGAAAAATCCCGTCTAAGTCTTATTTACCCAGCTGGAGATGTCGCAAATGCGACCTAGGCTTCACAAATGCGAAGGAAGCATCGAAAATGTGAACCCCTTCACACTTCTGCACTTTTCGCAAATGCGAAGAATAGTTCACAAATACGAACATAGGAAAGATCGCAAATGCGACCAGATGATCGCAAATGTGAAATACCCCTCCCCAGCTCCCATCACATTCGCTAGAAATTGTTCGCAAATGCGAACATTGGCCTCCACAGCTACTCTTTGCAAATGCGATGAGTAGGTCGTAAATGCGAACCCAACAGTGGCCACAAATGCGAAGCTTGATCTCGCAATTACGAGATCAAAGGCCTGCAACAAGCAAAATATTTTAAGTTCAAATCACTCCGTAGCCTATCCAAAACTCACCCGAGCCCTCGGGGCTCAAAATCAAAAGTGCACACTAGTCTAAAAACATCATACGAACTTGCTTGCGCAATCAAACACCAAAAATAACACCTAGAACTACGAATTAAGCACCAAATCAAATGAGATTTTCAAGAAAGCTTGCAAATTTCTATTTACACAACCAGACGTCCGAATCACGTCAAACCAACTCCGTTTCTCACCAAATTTCACAGATAAGTCATAAATATGGTATTGGACTTAAGCCGGATTTCGAAACCAAAAGACGGACCTGTTATCCAAAAAGTCAAACTTTGGTCAAATATTTCCATTTCATTTAGCTTTTAACTATAAACTTTAACAAAGTCCAATATCTCATGTTAGAGACTTTCGATTTCGATTCTGGGCATACGCACAACTCCCAAATCACGATACGGACTCACAGGGACCGTCAAAACATGAATCCGGGGCCGTTTACCAAAAAATTGACCGATGTCAACTCAAATGAATTGTTAGGCAAAATTTCTTATTTTTATTACTCCCTCCAGTCCAAGATAAGTGATTTTTTGGCTGTTTCACGCAGATTTAGAAATCCATCTTTTAACATTAATTAGCAATGAAATTGACCATATTAACCTTTACTATCCCACATAAACAATCCTAACACATACTCTAACACTATTTACTCCAAGGGCAATATAGGAAAAAAATAATTAATTCATTCTCGAAATATGAAAAAATCACTTAGTTTGGACACATAAAAAAAGGCCATAAAATTACTTATTTTGGAACAGAGGGAGTAGTTTTCAACATATAAGCTTTCTGAAAAAATGCCCGGACTGTGCACGCAAATCGAAAAAGGCTAAAACATGATTTTTAAGGCTTCATATCACATAATTAGGTCTCAAAGCAAGAGATGACCTATCGGATCATCACATTTTTTCACTTTTGGTTCGAAAATTTTTTATTTTTTTTCGAAATCATTGTTTGGCCATAAAATTTTCAATTTTCACTTGAATATGAATTTTGGGCTTTTTTGAAAATTTGAAAAACTTCAAAAAGCTATTTTTCAAAATTCACTCAAATCACTCACAAAAGTTTAAAAACAACAAATAATTATATTCATGTCCAAACAAAGCTCTAATTTTCAAATACAATTTTCACTTAAAAAAAATTCATTTTTTTTCCTGAGTTTTACAATTCTTATGTTCAAACGCCCACTAAATCAATTCCCCTTTTTCCTCCTACTAATGTTATGGAAAATCCCAATAATCACTTTCTATCTTGACTAATTCCTCATATCTTCTTTTTTTAGTATGGAAGTTGAGACAGCCGCTTCAAAACGTTTGTCAAAAGGCATGTAGCAGGTTTTGAAGAAGTTGGGTGTCTTTCTATAAGGTTCCTCTTATTCTACTGTTTGTATATGCACACAAATGATATCAACGTAGCTGTTGTTTGAGCTTAGATTCATCAACATATATACCTTTTAATGAATTTAAAACATTTTATGCGATATATTAACACATGCAAATAGTGATGCTCAAGACCACCTTTTCTGCACAACCCTCCTCGTCAATTTTAGCTTCTAGATGGTTCAAATTTCAAACCCCATTCCAACCCAGTCCTAAGAGGAAAACACAAAAATCAGTTGTGATGAATAAGATGCTTACAAGATAGTGATTTTACCAATATTAGCACCGGGATGTAAGTTCTTCAATATCGACTCTATTCTGTGCAATAATTTAAAACACTCAAAAGCAGGGCAAGGATATCGAAGGACCAATCTGCAAATTCACAAATAATTCAACATCCAAGTATATAAAAATAAAATTAGACCAAAATCTATTGAAACTTTAAAATTAACATAAAGTTAAATCCTTTAGCAAAATCAAAGGGTAGAAGGAAAAGTACCTAACAAATAATACTAACAAGGATAAATAATCAAGAGAAAGGCATGATTCTTTCCTTGGATGCTGGAGGTGGATGTAAACCACCAATAAAAAAATAGAACAAAATCAGAGGGGTTAGTGAGAGTTATTAATTAAGAAGGTGCCTAAACAATGAAGGCCATCGGTAATGAGTCCGTTTTGATTACTAATTCTCTGCATTTAGTGCATTCGAATTGAAGCGTTGTACTTTTGCATTTGCAACGGTTCGGGAAATTTTATAAGTCGTGCCGCTCGTGTAAATGAACCCTAAAATAAGAAGAAAAGCTTGAAAATTTGATAAATTAGATAAATATAATTCCTTTTATATGAAATATGCCACATCACCTTTTGAAGGCCCTCCTTTATAATTATATATAGGTATGCCGAGAGAAAGCAGACTATTTAGGAATCCTTTGTTAGCCCTATAAAATTTTAAAATATTTTAGACTTTAAGGTGCGGCAAAGGTGGCTTCTGCCACGGCCCAAAATCACACAATCGATCGTGATGACACCTAATCCCAGACTAAGTAAGCCAACATGTAACATACATCAAACCAAACGTAACAAGGTATATAATAACTTAAATAATATAAATAGCGGAATTGTAACGACCCGGCCGGTCGTTCCGAGAATTTCGCCTTGTTTCTCCCGTTCCTGCTTCATTATATGTGGTTCAACTTCATTATATTGTGTTAGATTGGTTGGCTCGGGTTCGGAGCAATCTTTGGAGATAAATGAGACACTTAGTCTCTTATCTTGGTTCAATAGAGAAAAGTCAATCGGAAGTTGACTTATTGGTAAACGACCGCGGAATGCGGATTTTATGGTTCGCATAGCTTCGTTGGGTGATTTGTGACTCATGAGTGTGTTCGGAATGTGATTTTGATGTCCGGTGTAGAATTAGACTTGAATTGGCGAAAGTTAGTGTTTGGCGATTTTCGGTCGGCAGGGAAAAATAGGCTATCGGGGTTGGAATGGAATTTCGACAGTTGGAGCAGGTTCGTAATGTCATTTTGGATATGTGTGCAAAATTTCAGGTCAATCGGATGTGTTTTGGTTCGTTTCGGCATCATTGGCGAAATTTAGAAGTTTCAAAGTTCATAGGCTTGAAATTGATGTGATTTTTGTATTTTTACGTTGTTTTTGGTGTTTCTAAGGCTCGACTAAGTTTGAACGATGTTATGGGATATGTTGGTAGTTTTGGTTGAGGTCCCCGGGGCCTCGGGTGTATTTTGGATGCTCAAACGAGCACTTTCGGTCTTTGGGAGATTGCGAGTTTTCTGGTGTTTTGGCAGCAATGATTTCTTCACTGCGATCGCGTGGATTCATCCGCGATCACGTAGAGTAAAAGATTGGGTCAGGCAATTTGTTCTATGTGATCGCGCAACAAGGATCGCGATCGCATAGGTTGGGCAGGTGAAGCAGTGCGGTCGCGTGGCCCTTTGTGCGAGCGCATAAGGTATTCTGAGGCGCGTGTGTGGGATGGATTTCGAGTATGCGAACGCATGTGCTGGTATGCGAACGCGTGGGGTTGTCTGGTCTGTGCATCGCGATAATGTGGCTGGAGTCGCGATCGCACTGAAGGAAATATTAGAGCTGGGCAGAATGTTTTAAATAGCCCTTTCTTCGAATTTTTGTCAATTTTCCTCCAGTGATGAGCGGGTTTGGAGCTCTTTGAGTGGGTTGAAGAGGAAATCGAAGGGAATCACTTGGAGGTAAGATTTTCAACTTCATAACTCGACTATATATATTGTTTTCTAAGTAATTAAACCGGAAAATTGTTGGATATAAACCCAAAATTGGGCAGGTTAGGTGCATGGAATTTGAAAATTTCTTTTGGTGATTTGAGTGGGCAATTGTTGTTCGATTTTGATGTTCTTGGTATGTACGGACTTGTGGGAGAATAAGGATTCTTGTGATGTCATTTTTATCGGATTCCGAGACGTGGGCTCGGGGCTTGGATTTGGCCGAATCTCGAGAATTGTGTTAAAATTTATATCTTTCGATTGGGTTTTGTTCCGTTAGCGTATGTTGATGATGTTAATTTGATTTTGGTTAGATTCGGAGCATTTGTGATCCAATTCGAGGGGCAAGCGCATCGCGGAGTAGCTTTTGGGCTGTTTTGAGGTAAGTAACGATTGTAACTCTAAACCTGAGGGTATGAAACCCCAATATTTGATATTATTTTGGTAAATGAGGTGACACACATTCGAGGTGACGAGCGTGGGGGCGTGCACTGATAGGGATTGTGTCATGGTCCATGTCGTAGCGACTATTAAGCCGCGTATTCGATTTGAAACCTTATGATATCCTGTACTTTCAGAAGTTTATACTTGCTTATGGGCTGTGAGCCATGTCTAGGGCCTCGTGCTGACCTGTTTAGATCCTCAGGGGTACTTTTACACTATTCTACCACTATCCTGATAGAACATCTGGGAACTCAGTCATGTTTACCACTTGTTATTTTCACTGTTATCACACTGCTTTGAAACTCAGAGAACTATTTTGGGTTGAGTCCTGTGAGTTGATATGAGTTGCCCGAGTGGCTTGTGAGGATGACTAAGTTAGGCTGAGAGTCGAGTATATGAGGATTGTTATGGATCGGGTTGCACACCACATCAATATATATTATGTATGGATCGGGCTGCACGCCGCATCGATATATATGTATTATATGTGTATCGGGTTGCACGCCACAGCAATATACATTATGTATGGGTCGGGATGCACATCACATCAATATACATTATGTATGGGTCGGGCTCCACGCCGCAACAATATATATATTGGATCGGGCTGCACGCCACAACAAATATAGCGCTTGGGCTGAAGGAGCCCCTCCAGGAGTGTGTACAGCCCCAGTGAGCGCAATCGACTATTATATGGATCGGGCTGCACGCCGCAGCGTATGTTATACGGATCGGGTTGCACGCTGCAACAATATACATTATATATATAGATCGGGCTGCACGCTGCAAAAAAATTAAAAAATATATATATATATATATATATACACACATATTGGATCGGGCTGTACGCTGCAAAAAAATTAAAAAAAATATATATATATATATATATACACACATATTGGATCGGGCTGCACGCTGCAATAGTTGTTATATGGTACCTGATGAGTGAAAGTGCTGAGTGTGAGCATTGACTTATGAGGGTAGAGTTACGAGTGACTAAGAGGCTTCCCGAGAGGCTTTATTTGTGAGCGACACTCTGCCCGAGTGGCGGATACTTTTATGAAACTACTGTTTTCACTATTATTTACAATGAGCCTCTTTGATAAATGTTTTTGTACGAGATTTTTAAATGGAAACTGGAGTTTTATGAAATACTCGAAAATGTAAATTCCTGACTTGATTTACTTATTTCCACAGTCACTCACTATATGGATTTACATGATTTATAAATGCTCGTCAATGCACTCATGTTTTTAGATACTTTTGTTACTTACTGAGTTGGCGTACTCACGTTACTCCCTGCACCTTGTGTGCAGATTCAGGTACTGGGGCAGAGCGATAGTTGAGCTACCCCATTTGGAGCATTGTTCAGAGATTGTGAGGTAGCTGCTCGGCATCCGCAACCTACTCTTTCTCCTTCCTACTCTATCATTTGTAGTTTACTTCCCGGACTTGTTGTAGTAGAGGATTTGTATTAGATTGTATCATCTTTTAGATGCTCATGACAGTTGACTCCAGATGTTGGGACTGTGCTTAGATGTTCTAATCATTTTTTTTATTGAAATGCTTAAGAAACAGAATTATTATAAAAATTCGGATAGTTGATGTATTAAATGGAAAATCATTTCATTATTTTCAGTAAATTTGCTAGCCTAGTATCACGATAGGCGCCATCACGGCCAGTTGTGATTTGGGGTCGTGACAAGTCGGTATCAGAGCGTTAGGTTACATAGGACTCAACAATCATGAGCAGGTTTAGTAGAGTCTTGCGGATCGGTACAGAGACGTCTGTACTTATCTTCGAGAGGATGTAGAACCCTTAGGAAAATATCACATCCTTGAATTCTTGTCGTGCGAATCCATTTTACTCAGCCAAGAGCGTAACTCTTGAATCCTTTCCATGTATTTGAATGTGCCCGAGAGCGCTTGGTATCAGCTGTGCATCGATGACTTGTGACTTCCATGGATGAGCTGTGATTGTGGCATGTTGGTAATGAGCTAGTCCGGAGGACTTGAGGCCGGATTCTGCATGTGGCTTGTGTGCTGAGATTTTGTCGTGTAAGCACATGTATTTGGGGACTTATATGTCCGTTGACGTCCTTATTGACGGGACTTTGTGGCTGGATGCCTATGTGGTGAGTGTGATTTGATGGTTAGATGTGTTCAGACTGTGATTTGTGACAAAAAGAGTGCTGGGAATGTGGCAAGAACTATTGACTGTTTGATTTTTGTCTTGATTTGGTATATGGCTTCGAGTTGTGAGTGTATTGGAAGACCTCTCATATTGTTTAGTTGTGGAGCGAAGCGGATCTTTGAGTTATGAGTTCCTGGTGATGTCTTTTGGGGCAATCATTAGCCCAGTAGAGTTCGTATATTTGATTAATGGTGTAATCCACCCGTATTAACACTCCTTTGTTATTGTATTCATTGATGGCATCCTGGCGTATTAGCCAGGGGTAGCATATTCCTATGTTTCATCATATTTTGCCCATTTTCTGGATATGCCCTGTGAGCCTTCAGTTACATATGTTCATGTGTCGACTTCAGTGGGCGATACTATTGTTGTGGACCGTGTGTATCGGTCGTGTGGGATATCTATTGGGAGTCTGGAGACCCGAGTGGACCTACTATAACTCAGCATGGTTGATTTTGATGTGATATTGGGAATGGATTAGTTATCTCTGTGTCATGTTGTTCTTGATTGTCACACTAAGATCATGACCTTAGATATGCCAGGTTTTCCGAGGGTTGAGTGGAGAGGTTCTTCTGAGTATGTGCCTAGCAGGGTGGTTTTCTACCTGAAGGCTAAGCGTATGGTTGAGAAGGGGTGTTTATCGTACCTGGATTTTGTAAGAGATGTTAGTGGTGAGACTCCCGCTATTGATTTGTTTCTTGTGATCCGTGACTTTTCGGACGTGTTTCCTGCAGACCTGCCAGGCATGCCACCTGGCAGGGACATTGGTGTTTGGTATTGACCTGGTGCCAGGCACTCAGCCTATTTCTATTTCACCTTATCGTATGGCACCATCGGAGATAAAGGAACTAAAGATGAAGCTTCAGGAACTCCTAGATAAGGGGTTCATTCGGCCTAGTGTGTCACCTTGGGGTGCACTAGTGTTGTTATTAAAGAAGAAGGATGGTTCTATGCGCATGTGTATTGATTATCGACAGCTGAACAGTGTTATGGTGAAGAATCGGTATCCCTTGCCTCGTATTGATGACTTTTTTGATCAGTTTTAGGGTGCAAGGGTATTTTCCAAGATTGACTTGCGTTCCGGCTATCATCAGTTGAAGCTTCAGTGGCCAGACCTTCCGAAGACTGCTCTCAGGACTAGATATAGTCATTATGAGTTTCTAGTTATACCATTCGGCTGACCAATGCCCCAACAGCCTTTCTGCACTCGATGCACCGTGTATTCCGGCCTTATATGCATTATTTCGTCATCGTGTTTATTGACGATATCTTGGTGTATTCCCAATCTCGGGAGGATCATGAGCAACATTTGAGAGTTGTGCTTTAGACCTTCAGGGAGAAGAGATTGTATGCAAAATTTTTGAAGTGTTAGTTCTGCCATTAACTTCAGGTTCTTGTACCGCATATTGTGATACCTCGAGGGAAGGCATTTTTTGTGTTTAGATGCAGAATGGTGTAGTGATTGCATGATAGTTATGATCTTTGAAAGTGTAGAGAGAGACATCCGTTTGAGGCTAAGCCGGCAGGGGTAGCTGCTGCGGGTTGTCCTGGGGTGTGTGATCCTTATGTTGTTCGGTAGTAAGTTCTCTTCTACCAGTAAATGATATATGTTGTAATTGAGTTTAGAACGCTTGTGGAAGTTGGCATGTCTATTACAATGGTGAATGGGAGATCTGCAGATGCCTTGAGTTGTTAGACATGTTGTGTTATTATGGGCATTGTGAGTTATTGTTGACTTGATCATTGGCTTTGAGCCAACTGGGGGAGTCTGTCAATTATAAGCTGATTGCACGATTATGGGGTGTATTGGTTTCAGTTCGAGGTATATTGGTGGATCAGTTATGACGTGCAAAGGTGGAGTCTGGGAATGACTCGAGTAATGGAAATTCTTCAATATAGGTCGTAATGTACTCTATTGGGTAAATGGGTTCTATTGAATGATTGAGTATTAGGGATATGCTATGTATTCAAGAGGTGGAATTGAGATCATATATAGTAATTCGTGTGCTTCATGGACTTCGAGACTGAGAGTTCTTATAAACAGGTTATTTTGTGGTAGTGAACTGTGAAGATGCGAGCAAAGCTAGTCAGATGTTGGTATGTACCATGATTTTGTCATTGTAAACTTTTCGGTAAGTTATCTATCTGTTGTGGGTGACCAGAGTTTATTTAGGGTTATTGGTAGGCCCGTATGAGTGTGTGTTTTGCACCGGGTCGGAATTGCTGACTCCAAATTTCTATTGTTGAGGAATATACCATTTGATTATGATTGAGTTTATTCATGTTCTGGGGTGATCTATGAGTTACCCTTCGGCGTTGCGGGGAGTGGTGATTATTGGTTATATGCACACATGGCGCGGTTCTAATCGGGCTTTATAGCGAGATCTAAGTAAGGTAAGTAATTGGGTATTGCGAGGTTGTGACGTGCTGGTTATGTTCTTTCTGATTCGTATGGCATGGTATCGTATGATTTCCCCGTGGTTATGGCAGTGCACTTTGAGTACTAGATGTCGAATTTCGAATGGTTATTAATTTTGAGCCAGGTGTCTTGTAATATTTCATGTGGACCAGCGTTGGATAAGATCGCGCACTGTAGCGGAGATTATATTGGGGTATGACCTTTAGTATTGGATTCGTGTGTTTTGATTTTTATGATGTGTACTAGGATTTTCGTATGATGTTGTGATGGTAATTGTTATGGTAGGATAGTCCTCTCGCGTGTGAATCTTTCATATAATTTGATTACATTGGGCTGTTTATATTGAGTGCACGAGTTACACAGATTAGGGCTTCGAATTGTATCGTTGTGTCATATCATCAGAGTGGTCGTGTTAGATGGGAAGAGGTCATTGGAACTGGAATAAATATTGTCAGAATTATCTAAAGCATAATTGGAAGGATAAATATTGGGAGTCGGCTTAGAAAACTGCTATACTTCCTGTTTGGTAAGGGGGAGCTTCATGTCTGACTGATCGGACGAATGGTTGCTAGTTTCTACGTGTTTCTTTCATCATCGGCAGTATATGAAAGTGTTAGAGCGAGGAATTTCTTGAGAAGAGATTATGTACCGGTATTGGGATTGCTCTGAGCAGCTATTGTGATTGGGAGTTATCGCTATGGGTGTTTGAGTCATGCGGTATATTATGTGATTTCATCTGGGGTGCGCATATGGCTTGATTCGGCATGTTCAGACTTGTTCAGTTTATAGTTGTGGAATTTTGATCTTGTAAATTATTTTAGAAGTGGAAATTTGGTTCTAAGGTTTATGGGTCAGGTTGGATTTCGAAATTTCTCTCGTGATTTTGCTATTGGACCTATATGGGATAAGGTGACGTGGGATCACCCCAAGTATGTGCATGGTAGGCTACGCGGCAGTTCGATGTTGTTGGAGAAAAACTCTTCGCACGTTCGAGGATGAACATATGTTTAAGTGGGGGAGGATGTAACGACCCGTCTGGTCGTTTCGAGAATTTAGCCCCGTTTCCCCTGTTTCTACTTCATTATATGTGGTTCAGCTTCATTACGTTGTGTTAGATTGGTTGGCTCGGGTTCAGAGTGATCTTTGGAGAGAAATGAGACACTTAGTCTCTTATCTTGGTTCAATAGTGGAAAAGTCAATCGGAAGTTGACTTATTGGTAAACGGCCTCGGTATGCAGATTTTATGGTTCGTAAATAGCTTCGTTGGGTAATTTGGGACTCAGGAGTGTGTTTGGAATGTGGTTTTAATGTCCAGTGTAGAATTAGGCTTGAATTGGCGAAAGTTAGTTTCTGGCGATTTTCGGTCGGCAGAGGAAAATAATCTATCAGGGTCGGAATGGATTTCCGATAGTTGGAGAAGGTTCGCAATATCATTTTGGATATGTGTGCAAAATTTCAGGTCAATCAGATGTGTTTTGGTTGGTTCGGCATCATTGGCGAAATTTAGAAGTCTCAAAGTTCATAGGCTTAAAATTGATGTGATTTTTATATTTTGCGTTGTTTTTGGTGTTTCGAAGGCTCGAATAAGTTTGAAAGATGTTATGGTATATGTTGGTAGGTTTGGTTGAGGTCCCGGGGGTCTCAGGTGTATTTCGGATGCTCAAACAGGCACTTTCGGTCTTTCGGAGATTGCTTGTTTTCTGGTGTTTTAGCAGCAATGATTTCTTCACTACGATTGCGTGGATTCATCCGCGATCGCATAGAGTAAAATATTGGGGCAAGAAATTTGTTCTATTCGATCCCGTAATAAGGATTGCGATCGCATATGTTGAGCAGGTGAAACAGTGCGGTCACGTGACCCTTTGTGCGATCGCGTGAGGTATTCTGAGGCGCGTTGGTGGGATGGATTTTGAGCTATGCGAATGCGTGTGCTGGTATGCGAACACATGGGGTTGTTTGGTCTGTGCATCGCGATCGCGTGGCTAGAGTCACGATCGCACTGAAGGATATATTAGAGCTGGGCAGAATGTTTTAAATAGCCCTTTCTTCGAATTTTTGTCAATTTTCCTCCATTGATGAGCGGGTTTGGAGCTCTTTGAGAGGGTTTGAAGAGGAAATCAAAGGGAATCACTTGGAGGTAAGATTTTAAACTTCATAACTCGATTATATGTTGTTTTCTAAGTAATTAAACCGGAAAATTGTTGGATTTAAACCCAAAATTGGGGAGGTTAGGTGCATGGAATTTGGAAATTTCTTTTGGTGATTTGAGTGGGCAATTGTGGTATGACTTTGATGTTCTTGATATGTACGGACTCGTGAGAGGATAAGGATTCTTGTGATGTCATTTTTATCAGATTCCGAGACGTGGGCTCGGGGCTCGAATTTGGCCGAATTTCGAGAATTGTGTTAAAATTTATATCTTTCGATTAGGTTTTGTTCCGTTAGCGTATATTGATGATGTTAATTTTATTTTGGTTAGATTTGGAGCATTTGGGAGCCAATTCGAGGGGCAAGCGCATCGCGGAGTAGCTTTTGGGCTGTTTTGAGGTAAGTAACGATTGTAACACTAAACTTGAGGGTATGAAACCCTGGTATTTGATATTGTTTTGGTAGATGAGGTGATACACATGCTAGGTGACGAGCGTGGGGGCGTGCACCGATAGGGATTGTGTCCTGGTCCATCCCGTAGCGACTATTAAGCCGCATATGCGATTTGAAACCTTATGATATCCTTTACTTTCAGAAGTTTATACTTGCTTATGGGCTGTGAGCCATGTTTGGAGCCTCGTGCCGACCTGTTTATACCCTCAAGGGTACTTTTACACTATTCTACCAGTATCCTAATAGAACATCTGTGAACTCAGTCATGTTTACCACTTGTTGTTATTTTCACTGTTATCACACTGCTTTGAAACTCTGAGAAGTATATTGGGCTGAGTCCCGTGAGTTGAGATGAGTTGCCCGAGTGGCTTGTGAGGATGACTGAGTCAGGACGAGAGCCGAGTATGTGAGGATAGTTATGGATCGGGTTGTACGCCGCAACAATATATATGTTATATATCACATATGGATCGGGTTGCGCGCCGCAACAATATATATATATTATGTATGGATCGTGCTGCACGCCGCAACAATATATATGTATTATATGTGGATCGGGCTGCACGCCGCAACAATATACATTATGTATGGGACACGTCGCAACAATATATATATTTGATTGGGCTGCACGCCGCAACAAATATAGCGCTTGGGTTGAAGGAGCCCCTCCAAGAGTCTGTACACCCCCCAGTGAGCGCAGTTGACTATTACATGGATCGGGCTGCACGCCGCAGTGTATGTTATATGGATCGGGCTGCACGCCGCAGCGTATGTTATATGGATCGGACTGCAAGCCGCAACAATATACATTATAAATGTGGATCGGGCTCTGTGCCGCAGCAATATATATATATATATATATATATATATATATATATATATATATATATATATATATATATATATATATATATATATATATATATATATACATACATACATACATACGTATTGGATCGGGCTGCACGCCGCATCAGTTGTTATGTGGTACCCGATGAGTGAGAGTGCTGAGTGTGGGAATTGACTTATGAGGGCAGAGTTATGAGTGACTAAGAGGCTTGCCCGAGAGGCTTTATTTGTGAGTGTCACTGTGCCCGGGTGGCGGATAATTTTATGAGACTATTGTTTTCACTATTCTTTACACTGAGCCTCTTTGATAAATGTTGGATAAATAATTTTGTACGAGATTTTTAAACGGAAACTGCATGTTTTTAGATACTTTGGTTACTTACTGAGTTGGTGTACTCACGTTACTCCCTACACATTGTGTGCAGATTCAGGTACTGGGGCAAAGCGATAGTTGAGCTACCCTATTTGGAGCATTGTTCGGAGATTGTGAGGTAGCTGCTTGGCGTCCGCAGCCTACTCTTTCTCCTTCCTACTCTTTCATTTGTACTTTACTTCCCGGACTTGTTGTAGTAGAGGATTTGTATTAGACTGTATCATCTCTTAGATGTTCATGACAGTTGACTCCAGATGTTGGGACTGTGCTTAGATGTTCTAATCATTTTTTTTGTATTGAAATGCTTAAGAAACAGAATTATTATAAAAATTCGGATAGTTGATGTATTAAATGGAAAATCATTTTATTATTTTCAGTAAATTGGCTAGCCTAGTATCACGATAGGCTCCATCACGGCCAGTTGTGATTTGGGGTCATGACAGGAATAAGTCTTTCAAACAATAGAAAGCATAAGATACTACAAAATCAAATATCACAAATCCTACTAGTACGGAGTCATGAGCTCTCTCTCAATAATACAATTGCCTAAATGTAATTTACAATATAAAATAGGGAAAAGGGACTCCAAGGGTCTGCGAGCGATCATGCAGCACTACCTCAAATCTTCTCTAACAGCTACTAGGCTCCCTCCCGAAGTTCGCAACTGCCAATGCCAAAATCTGCACAAAATATGCAATAATGTAGTATATGTATGGGACAATGTGTACTCAGTAAATATCAAGACTAACCTCGGTGAAGTTGTGACGAAAGTCATGTGATACATATTAATAAAATAAACCTGTACAATTCATAGATACCCACGACAAGATTATGATAAGAGATACAATATCATCAAAGATCATATCAAGATATGTCAATTCAACATGGATAGTTTAATCTCAACTAACATGTTAAAAGCATATAACATAGGCATCAAGTATCCTATTAGAATTCAACATATAATTCATGTAGAATGCATGATAAGGCATAGGGGATTCATGTTACGTCCCAAAACCGAGGGACGAGACCGGCGCCTAATCGGATGAACCCGGTCAAGTGGACCTGGATTGCTTTTCCTATCCAATGCATTTCCCCGTGTTCATAATGTACATTTATAAGTGAAACAACAAAATAGAATCAAAGCATGCGTTTACAACATAAGTCAAATCTCATCTCTTAACATTTTCAACAATTAATCTTCCCAAAAGATGCATTCTAAAATACAACACTCCCGATACGGGATCGTGATTACAAACGAGTACTACAACTATCCCAAATACATATATACAACCCACATAGTGTCTACGAAGCCTATAAAGATATGGAGAAGAGTATATAAACTTGCCGGCAAAAAGACTCGGCTATAACTTAACAGAACAAACTATACAAAAGAAGATGGCATAGACCATGCACGACCCCGAAAGGAAGTGGGGCTCACCAGAACTGCTGAGGAGATGAAAGGAAGGCACCACTATCGGCGAACCGAGCTACCTGCTGTAGAACCACCTACATCCATATAAAAGATGTAGCGCTCCCGGCAAAAGGGACGTTAGTACCATGGAATAGTACTAGTATATATGAACAAGCTTTACTCTAAGTAAAATCAAATAAGACACAGATAGGAGGCAGCCAAAGAAACCAGAAAATTACCGCACAGAGATACATAAAACACAAATGAGAGTTCCACAGTTTCTTATTTCAATCGTTCTCCTGTTGCGGCGCGCAAACCGATCCCACCGGACAACTCACATTCCACCTTATTCCTTCTGTTGCAGCGTGCAACCCGTTCCCATCGTACAATTCTGTTGCAACGTGAAAACCCATCCCACCGTACAATTCTGTTGCGGCGTGCAACCCGATCCCACCGTACAATTCTGTTGCGGTGTGCAACCCGACCCCACCGAACAATTCTGTTGCAGCGTGCAACCTGATCCCACCTTGCAATCATATTTGATAGCAACATCAACCAACCAATTAAATCACAAGGATTTTTATCATCAAGAATATACATTCGTAACAACCAAATAACCATGTGAAATCAAGGCCACAGTAATCTTTACCAAACAGTGAGTCATATACGGCATACCATCAACATATAGTTCAATTAGATAAATCCACATTTCTTTTCCATTACTTGCTACTAAGCATTTAGTACTTTGATACATTCAACAATTTGATTTGTTATCATTTCTTTCGTTTTGCAGCACATCCTCTCATACCGATGTATTTAACCTTTAACAAGCTTTGCACATGATAGAATAAGCACAAAGAATCACGTTTTCACAATCTCACATAACATGGTGGCATGGAAATCAACTAGGACAATCAGAGAACAGAATCGTACACCTCAACACATTAGAACAATCGATTCACATATGCATAAGCCAGAAACTCATACCGAATGCTTGGACACCAACAAGGTGACTCTACGCAGATTAACGTTAGCCATACATACCTCGAGTCGAAATTCCCCTTTAATATCTATCCCAAATCACCGGACCTTCTAACGCCTTCAATCTAATTTACAATGTGACACATTCAAACTTAGAGTTAGGAACCTTGAAATCATTTGGGCATTTTATCAAATACTATGTGGTCCTTTATATTAACTAGCCCCCTTTTTAGTTAAAGATTGCCCTAGCTTACTTCCCTTTGCTAGATTATGGTAGATTTTTCACATGCATGCAAGGTCTTAACCCTCATCTTCAGGAGCCAACCTATGTGTATCCTATTCTAACTAAAATCTGAAAATCTGGGGAAATGGGGTGGAGGCTTACCTCTTATGGTGAAAAAGATGACGACTACTCGATTAATTCCAGGCCTGAGTAGAGATGGAGGACCAACTTGGTGAAGATGAGGACTTCTCTCACTAGAACCCACTCTCACTTCTCTCTATTTTTGATCAGATGATCTTTAAAAATGAAGGGGAGGGGTGTTTTATTAAACTGGGGGTCGGATTTTAAAATTAGAAATTAGAAACCCCGAAGCAGGTATGCGGTCAGGAATGCGATTGCATTCCTGTTATGCGGTACGCATACCTGTCGCATAAATTGCCTTCAGATGGGCTAAAAAGGAAAGCAGACTACCCAGGTATGCGACCACTATGAGGTTCGCATACCCGTTATGCGATCACATAGTGCGTCGCATAACTCCCTTCGCAAAAATAGAGGTGCAAGAATGCGACAACTATGCGGCCCGCATTCGTGAAATGCGATCGCATTATGGGCCGCATAGATATCCTCAAAATGGACATCAAATGTCCATGTATGAGACCACTATAAGGTCCGCATACCTGATCTACGATCGCATAGTGGATCGCAGACCCGCGCAATTCTAGAAAATTTTATCTTTTAAGTTCTGGGGTACTTCTTTCTCCACAAGGGTCCGTTTTAAGAATTTCTACAGTTATAACCACATGGGGATCCATTCGGGCATTGTTTTTAGACTGGAAATTTTACGGGTCTTTACATCCTCCCCCACTTAGAATCATTCGTCCTCGCATGAGAATCGGAGTATCACTTAGTTAAGAGAACACAAAACATGCCAACCCCCAAATTTTTACTAACTCCAATATTTCCTGAAAGTTTCGCTAGAGTTTCCTTTGTAATTAGGCCTATCTATCTGTCAGAGAGCCCCCAAAACACATTTTAACCAATTCCACACATTTTCAGTTACTCTATCAACTTGCACATAATCTGGTCATTTCAACAAGTTGCATATAATTCAATTACTTCCACAAGCCTCACATAGTTCAGCTAACTCCACAAATTTGTACATAATTCAACTATTACAATGAGTTGCACATAATTCATATGAGTTGCACATAATCCAACTAATCACAACAACATTTATGGCACAAAGTTTGAGAAGTCATAATAGTAGGGTAATTAGGGGAGTGGAGTGTTCTTGCACAAAATTTGACACCAATGAAATTGCTTAGAGATGAAAACTTTCAAAGACACTACCGGACTTATTCAAACAAGTGGGGATATTTCTCTTTCATTTCATTTTCCGCTTCCCACGTGGCTTCTTCGACTTGTTGACTCCGCCATAATACATTGGCCGAAGCGACCTCTTTGTTTCTCAACCTACGAACTTGCCTATCAATAATAGCAACTGGAACCTCTTAATATGAAAACTTTTCATTAATTTCAATGGTCTCAACCGGAACGATGACAGATGGATCTCTAACTACCTTCTTCAGCATGGTCACATGAAACACCAGGTGCACTAATGACATCTCAGGGGGAAATTCCAACCTATACACCACCTTCCCTATCCTTTAAGCAATCCTATATGGCCCGACATACCTTGGGATAAATTTCCCTTTCTTCCCAAACCGGATCACTCCTTTCACGGGAGGCATCTTCAAGAATACCCAATCATCTACTTGAAACTCCAAATCTATTCGACGAACTTCCGTATAGGATTTCTGACGACTCTGAGCGGTCTTCATCCTCTCCTCAATGACTCGAACTTTTTCCATAGCTTGGTGCACAAGATCCGGTCCTAGCAGTTCTGCCTCACCAACCTCGAAGCATCCAATCAGAGACCTACACCTCCTTCCGTACAATGCCTCAAATGGGGCCATCCGAATACTAGCATGGAAACTGTTATTATAAGCAAATTCTATAAGCGGCAAGTGATCATCCCAACTACCCTTGAAATCTAATACACAAGACCGTAACATATCTTCAAGCATCTGAATGGTCCGCTCTGCCTAATCGTCCGTTTGCGGGTGGAAAGCTGTGCTGAGATTTACCTGCGTACCCAAACCTTGCTGAAATTTCTTCTAAAATTTAGCTATGAACTGGGCCCCTCGATCCGAGATAAGATACTGGAGTGCCATAGATCCTGACTATTTCTTTGATATACAAATGAGTGTACTATTCTGCAGTATCGTTGGACTTGACTGGCAAGAAATGCACCGACTTCGTGAGCCGATCCACTATTACCCAAACTGAGTTGAACCTACACCGAGTGCGAGGTAACCCTACCAAAAAGTCCATATTGATCATTTCCCATTTCCATGTCGGTATTTCCATAAGTTGTGCCAACTCACCGGGCCTCTGATGCTCAGCCTTCACTTGCTGACAATTTGGACACCTAGCCACAAAGTCCGCCAATCCCCTCTGCATACCATTCCACCAATAAGTCTCCTTGAGATCATGATACATCTTCGTAGGACCTGGGTGTATGGAATATCTAGAATTGTGAGCCTCTTCCATAACTCTCTCCCGAAGATCACCCACATACGGAACACATATCCTCCCTTGGCACCGCAAAACTCCGTCATCATTGCCGAGTGAAAATTCTATAGTCTTGTGATTCAGAATTGCTTCTCTCAACTGTGCCAACGCTTGATCCATGAATTGCTTTCCCTTGACTTCTGCTACAAGCGAAGACTCCGCTCCATTACGCACCACGACATTCCCTTCATTTGAGGCTGAAAGACATACCCCCAGACTGGACAACTGATAAACCTCCCGAGCCAAAGGCCTTTGACCTGCTTCCAAATGAACCAAGCTACCCATGGACTTCCGACTAAGAGCGTTGGCTACCACATTTGCTATTTCCTGGATAGTACAAAATATTCATATCATAATCCTTGAGCAATTCTAACCACCTCCGCTGCCTTAAGTTCAACTCCTTCTGTTTGAATAAATACTGAAGTCTCTTGTGGTCTGTGAACACGTCCACATGGACTAAGATAATGCCGCCAAATCTTCAATGCAAACACAACCTCCGCGAGCTCTAAATCATGCGTCGGGTAATTCTTCTCGTGATTCTTGAGCTGCCTAGAAGAATTACCTTACCACATTGCATCAATACACACCCCAAACCAACCCTTGAAGCATCACAATACACCACAAACCCTTCTGAATCTTCTGGCAAGGTCAACGCTGGAGCCGAAGTCAATCCTAATTTCAACTCTTGAAAACTCTTTTAGCAAGCATCAGACCACTGAAACTTAACCGCTTTGTGCAGCAGCTTAGTCAATGGGGAGGCGAGGGTAGAAAATCCCTCCACGAACCCCCGATAATATCCAGCCAAACCCAAGAAACTACGAATCTCTATCGGGGTCGTTTGTCTAGGACAATCCTTTACCACTGTGATCTTTTGGGGATCAACCCTAATTCCTTCCCTGGAAACAACATGACCCAAAAAGGTGACTGATTCTAGCCAAAACTCACATTTTGAAAACTTTGCATACAACTGGTTCTGATGAAGAGTCTGCAGAACTGCCATGAGGTGATTAGCATGATCTTCTTGAATTCGCGAATAAACAAGGATATCGTCAATGAAGACAATCACAAAGGAGTCAAGAAACGGTTTGAAAACCCGATTCATAAGATCCATAAAAGCTGTTGGGGCGTTGGTTAGCCCAAAAGAAATTACCAAAAGTTCAAAGTGCCCATATTGAGTCCTGAAGGCAGTCTTAGGAATATCCTGCTCCTTGATCTTTAATTGGTGATACCCGGACCGCAAATCAATCTTTGAGAAGAACTTAGCAGCTTGCAACTGGTCGAACAAATCATCTATCCGAGGCAATGGGTATTTGTTTTTGATGGTGAACTTGTTGAGATGCCGATAATCAATATACATCTGAATCGATCCGTCTTTCTTTCTGACAAAAAGAACCGGTGCGCCCCAAGGCGGAAACCCTTTTCTAATAGATCTTCCAATTGTTCTTTTAACTCTCTCAATTCTGCTGGCGCCATTTGGTAGGGTGGAATAGATATTGGCTGTGTATCTAGAAATACATCAATCCCGAAATCGATCTCTCTATCTGGTGGAATCCCAGGAAGCTCATCCAGAAACACGTCAAGAAATTCATTCACAACAGGCACAGTTTTCGGGAGCAACCACCTCTGAAGTGGTGTCCGCAACCCGGACAAAATGGTAGATGCACCCTTTTCTGATCATCTTTGAGGCATTAAGGTAGGAAATAATCCTACCTCTTGGAACAACATTATTCCCCTCCCACTCGATAACTGGTTCATTAGGAAACTGAAGCCTCATAATTCCGGTTCGGAAGTCGAGTTTAGAAAAGAACGAATAGAGCCAATCCATCCCCATAATTACATCAAAATATACCATTTCTAACTCAATAAGATCGGCCGTCGCATCCTGGCCACGCACCGTGACAACACAATTCCTATAGACTCGCACGACCGTAATAGAATCACCAATCGGAGTCGACACAGAGAACGACTCGTGAAGCTGTTCGGGTTCTATCCGAAAACTTGAAGCAATAAATGGATTAACATATGACAAAGAATACCCGGGATCAATAAAAGCATAAACATCATGCGACTGAACAGTCAGAATACCTGTGACAAAACTGGAGAAGCCTCCACACTCTGGAGAACACTCAAATCATAGAACCTACTGGGTTCCCCTTGAACTCATGCTCCACCCCTAGATGCACCGCGCCCTGCTGGAGCTGGAGGGACGCGGGCTGGAGGGCATGTTGAAGATGTAGCGGCTGAAGAACTGGATGGCTGAGTTGTGCCCCTACCCGTGCCTTGACGGGGTGCACGACAGTCTCGCTGAACATGGCGTCTCACTCCACACCTATAGCATACCGGTATGTCCAAGTAACAGGGCTCAGAATGAAACCTCCCGCACTTAGGGCATGGGGCCCTCCGCTGCTTCTAGAACCTCCCACCTGAAGGACCCGACTGATGGAACCTCCTACTGTCTGAACCTGGTCCAACGCGACCTCCCTACTGATAACTGTGCCCTGATGGCGGTACACTAGCTGAGGACTGAGCATAGGACTGATATGGACCTAATAACCCTCTCCCAATGGCTAATCTCCCTCCTACAAATGAACCCCCAGGGTTGCCCGCTGACCGGGCCCTACTACTACTCTCCCTCTCCATTCTTGTCTTTAATTTTCGAGCCTCCGTAGCATGGGCAAATCCCACAATATTCCCGTAGTTCATATCTGAATGCAGAGCAGCTGTAGCAGCTTGATTAATAACTTAGGGACGAAGGCCCTAAACAAACCGACGAACCCTAGCCTCCATAGTAGACACCATATGAACAACATATTTGGACAAGCGCACGAACTCCATATGATATTCCCACACACTCATGTTGCCCTGCTTAAGGGCCTCAAACTCTGTAGCACGGGCTGCCATAATCTCGCCAGGCAAGAAATGACCCATAAAGGCATCCACAAAGTCATCCCACCTTGACGGAGGGCTCCTCTCTCCACGGGAACTCTCCCACATCTCGAACCACGAGTATACCGCTCCCTTCAGATGATAGGAAGCCAACTCAACCCCCTCTGTCTCACTAGACCTCATAACTCGGAGGGCCTTGCACATCTCATCAATGAACCCCTGAGGATCAGCCTCTGGGTTGGTGCCTGTGAAATTTTGAGGGCCTAACCGCATAAACTGGTTGACTCTGGAACCTAAAGAATCCCCTGGCTCGCTATAGGATGTAGGGGCAACATTTGATTTTTGGATCTGAGAGGCCACTAACTGGGTCAACATCTGGATAGCTCCCCTGTGTCCCCATCAGAAATACCGGGATCGGAACCTGGAGTTGGAGGTGGGTCAGGAATATCAGTGTTATTTCAGCACCCTCCGCTGGGGTAGGAATAGGAATAGTCTGGCCTGGAGTGGAGGAGTCAGGCTGATTTATGGTCGGGGAATCATTCGCACCCGCACCCACGCCATCAGCTAGAGAATTTATGACCACTCCTGGGGTGGCATTAGCCTCTAGGCTGAGTCGAGCTCTCTTCTTGGGTGCCATTTACTGAAAATTGGAACAATGCACGAGTTAGAGGTAGACAAACTCACCTTTCACCACATCGCACGATATAGGATAGCAATAAAAGGGTACTTTCCTAAATGTCCATGCAGCCCCTTAATTATAGATGTGGTTGACAACACACCGATAAGAAGGGCTCTACTAGGCACGGCTACGAGACATCCTAGGACACTTTTAAAATCTGAGGCTCTGATACCAAGTTTGTCACACCCCAAAAGCGAGGGACAAGACCGACGCCTAACCGGATGAACCCGGTTAAGAGGACCTGGATTGCTTTTCCTACCAAATGCATTTCCCCGTGTTCATAATGTACATTTATAAGTGAAACCACAAAATAGATACAAAGCATGCGTTTACAACATAAGTCAAATCTCCTATTTTAACATTTTCAACATTTAATCTTCCCAAAATATGAATTCTAAAATATAACACTCCCGATACGGGATCGTGATTACAAACGAGTACGACAAATACCCCAAATACATATATAAAACCCAAATAGTGTCTACGGAGCCTTTAAAGATACAGAGAGGAGTATATAAACTTGCTGGAAACAAGGCCCCGACTATACCTTAACAGAACAAAATATACAAAAGAAGATGGCATAGACCATGCACGACCCCGAAAGGAAGTGGGGCTCACTAGAACTGCCGAGGAGACGAAAGGAAGGCACCACTATTGGCGGACCGAGCTACCTGCTACTACATCCATATAAAAGATGTAGCGCCCACGGCAAAAGGGACGTTAGTACCATAGAATAGTAGTAGTATATATGAACAAGCTTTACTCTAAGTAATATCAAACAAGACACAGATAGGAGTCAGTCAAAGAAACCAGACAATTACTGCACAGAGATACAGAAAACACAAATGAGAGTTCCGCAATTTCTTATTTCAATCGTTCCCCTATTGCGGCGTGCAACCCGATCCCACCATACAATTATGTTGCGGCGTGAAACCCGATCTTACCGTACAATTCTGTTGCAGCGTGCAAACTGATCCCACCGTACAATTCTATTGCGGCGTGAACCCCAATCCCACCGTACAATTCTGTTGCGGCGTGCAACCCGATCCCACCGTACAATTATGTTACAGCGTGCAACCCAATCCCACCGTACAATTCTGTTACGGCGTGCAACCCGATCCCACCTTACAATCATATTTTATAGCAACATCAACCAACCAATTCAATCACAAGGACTTTTATCATCAAGAATATACATTCGTAACAACCAAATAACCATGTGAAATCAAGGCTATAGTAATCTTTACCAAACAGTAAGTCATATACGTCATACCATCAACATATAGTTCAATTAGATAAATCCACATTTCCTTTCCATTACGTGCTACACAACATTTATCACTTTGATACATTCAACAATTTCATTCGTTATCATTTCTTTCGTTTTGCAGCACATCCTCTCATACCGATGTATTCAACCTTTAACAAGCTTTGCACATGATAGAATAAGCACAAAGAGTCACCTTTTCACAATATCATATAGCATGGTGGCATGGAAATCAACTAGGAAAATCAGAGAACATAATCTTACGCCTCAACACATTAGAACAATCGATTCACATATGCATAAGCCAGAAACTCATACCGAATGCTTGGACACCAACAAGGTGACTCTACGAAGATTAAAGTTAGTCATACATACCTCGAATCGAAATTCCCCTTTAATATATATTTCAAATCATCAGACCTTCTAACGCCTTCAATCTAATTTACAATGCCACACTCAAACTTAGAGTTAGGATCCTTGAACTCATTTGGGCATTTTATCAAATATTATGTGGTCCTTTAAATTAACTAGACCTTTTTAGTGAGAGATTGCCTTAGCTTACTTCCCTTTGCTACATTATGGTAGATTATTCACATGCATGCAAGGTCTTAACTCTCATCTTCAAGAACTAACATATGTGTGTCCTATTCTAACTAAAATCTACAAATTTGGGAAAATGGGGTGGAGGCTTACCTCTTATGGTGAAGAAGATGACGACTACTCGATTAATTCCAGACATGAGTAGAGATGGAGGACCAACTTGGTGAAGATGAGGACTTCTCTCACTAGAACCCACTCTCACTTCTCTTTATTTTGATAAGATGGTCTTTAAAAATGAAGGGGAGAGGTGTTTTATTAAACTGGGGGTCGAGTTTTAAAATTAGAAATTAGAAGCCCCGAAGTAGGTATGCGGTCAGGAATGCGATCGCATTCGTGTTATGCGGTCCACATACCTGTCACATAAATGGCCTTCAGATGGGCCAAAAAGGAAAGTATATTGCCCATGTATGCGACCACTATGCGGTTCGCATACCTGTTACTCGATCGCATAGTGCGTCGCATAACTCCCTCCGCAAAAATAGAGGTGCAAAAATGCAACAACTATGAGACCCGCATTCGTGAAATGCGATCGCATTACGGGCTGAATAGTTGTCCTCAAAATGGACACCAATTGTCCAGGTATGCAACCACTATGCGGTCCACATACCTGATCTGCGATCGCATAGTTGACCGGAGACCCGCCTAAATTCTGGAAAATTTTATCTTTTAAGTTCGAGGTACTTTTTACTTCACAAGGGTCCGTTTAAATAATTTCTACAGTTATAAACATATGGGGACCCATTCGGGCATTGTTTTTTTACTAAAACTTTTACGGGTCTTTACAATTCACTTGAATGGTAAAAATTTCTTTATAAGAATCAACAAAATATTTGTCAATTTATCATAATCTACATGTACGCCATCAAGAGAGAAACACGAGAGAACGACTCTAGAGGGATGAATCTGTATCCTTCTCTTGCCATAACAATAATAATATCATCATCACGACAAAAGCCCCGTGCCACTGCCAAATCAATATGCTCAATATGTCCAAATATGCCAATCCGAATAACATTTTTTATAAGAGACACATGCTTACAAATTATCAATAAGGTGTAGAAAGACATAATAATAAAGGTGCCTATATGTGCATGAGTTGTGAAGCATGAATACGTTTAAATCAAGTATAACAACAATTTCATGAATAGCCCACCTTGGCCAATTAAGGGTAGTAATCGTAAACATGATTACTAGAATGAAAGTGTAAGCTCACGTAGATACAATTTATTTAAACAAAAATCATGGAACGCACACAACCAAACAAGGCATGATAAAATCCTAAAGTCTAAGTCGGCCGTTAATCATTCATAGCACCCTACATACCCTTGTCGCCTCGCATATATATCACTTCTCACACATTTCAATTAAGCAAACAAAGTCATATCCTAAGGGTTATTTCATCAACTAAAGATTAAACAAGATACTTACTTTAGCAAGTCAAATCAACCTTCTAAAATCCCATTTCCTTTAGCAAGCACCTCCAACATGCTCGAATCTAGTCAGATAATACTCAATAATGTCAAAAAACATTTTAGGAATCAATTTCAAATAATAAAGTTGTAATTTTTAGTTAATTCCCAAAAAGTTAACAAAAGTTAGACTAGGCCCACATGGCTAAAACATGAGTGTAGGGATAGATCTCATTTACTCAGAACCCACAAGTCCAGATATGTGTTTAGTTTTCAAATCCAAGTCCAATTTATAGCTCAAAACCTTAATTTTTACTCTCTTAAGTTGTATGTCAAACCCTAAACTTCACTTAAAAATTCCTTATGTTAATACTCCATTTAGATTCTTTAAAAATAATCACAAATGAGTAAAAATCACTTACCCTTTAGTCTTATATAAAAATCTCCTTGAAAAAATTGGCCTTTTCCAAGTCTAGGATTTAAAATACGAGAATGGGTACAAATCCCAAAATTTCCACTTATTTGTACTGCCTAGGGTATCCTTAGCGAACCCGGCCCACGCCTCGTGTTTGCGAAGCACAAATCAGCCTCCGAAAAAATCCTCCTTCACGAACGCGATAGGAGTCATATGAACGTGAAAGCCATCCGCCTCACCTCTTCGAGAACGCGACCTGCTCCCTCGCGAATGTGATGCATCACTGCCCCAGCCTCCGCGAATGCGACTTCGACAATTGCTCCAAAATGCACATGCTAGTATACGTGATCGACAAGTAACAATGTAATGAGTAGAATATCATTCCTACGAGGACTTGTGATTATCTATAAACTAAATTAAGCTCAAATAATTAATCTATTCAAGTAATTTTGTAAAGTGTGATTATTTAACTAAAACTAATCTATAGTAGTAAATTAAGAAATTAAAGAAAATAAGCTTGCAAATTTAGAGATAAATTCAATAAGAGAAAATATCTAGAGCTATGGGTCAGCTAATAATCCGGTTGAGTTTTTTTACTTAAATTATCTAATTAATTATATGGTTTATTGACAGGGTTAATATTACTTGTAGCTTTCTATTGAAGTACTAGTCACCTATTCAAGCTAACGTAACGCCTATAAACCTATGAAATTAGAATTATCAAAATCACATTAATCATTATAGTATACCAACCAAGCAACGCGATTATGTATAAGTCTATCCTTACTGTGAATCCATTCCTCATGATTCAGGTTCAAGATTCTGCTCTACTAAACCATATTTGCTATCTAGAATTCCCTCTCATGAGTTTAATTATGTATTTGCAGATAATATTTAATTGGTGATCAAGAAATTAAATAAATAAGCGTAGGTGTGATGACTCGATAGGTCATCTTATGATTTAAACCTAATTCTATGATCCGAAACCTTTAAAAGTCATGTTTTAACCTTCCTTGATTTGTGAGCGTAGTCCGGCATCTTTCCGAAAAGTTTTTATATTAAAAACTTAAAAAACATAAGAAATGTTGCATAAAAAATCTCAATTGAGTTGACTTCGGTCAACATTTTTGGTAAACGGACTCGAATTCATGTTTCGATTGCCCCGGTGGGTCCGTATCGTGATTTGGGACTTGGGCGTATGCCCAAAATCAAAATCGAAAGTCCCTAGTCCGAGATTGTCTAAATTTGAAAGTTGAAAGCTTAATGAAATTGAAGTGTTTGACCAAAGTTTGACTCTTTGGATAACGAGTCCGTATTTTGGTTCTGGAACCCCGTATAGATCCAATACCATATTTATGATTTGTCTGTGAAATTTGATGCAATTAGAGTTAGTTTGACGTGATTCAGACGTCCCATTGTGAAAATACGAATTTCAAAGTTTTTTTGAAATTTGGGGTTCAATTCGTAGTTCGAGGTGTTATTTTGGCAATTTGATAGCACGAGCAAGTTCGTATGATGTTCTTAGACTTGTGTGCATGTTTGGTTTGGAACCCCGAGGGCTCGAGTGAGTTTTAGATAGACTTGTGTGCATATCTAGTGCATGCCTCTGATCTCACAAATGCGAGATCAGGCATCGTAATTGTGACCTCTGGTTCCGCATTTGTGGGCTATTTCTCGCATTTACGAAGAATATCCGAGCCTTATAGTTTTCGCATTAGCAAACATATCTTCGGATTTGCGAACTGGGATGGGGGAAGGCAGTGATCGCATTTGCGAAAGGGCCAGGCTCGCATTTGCGAGGTTTTCTTCGCATTTGCGAAGATAGCAGGAATGTGGAGACCTTCACATTTGCGATAGGTTATTCATATTAGTGGGGCTCGAGGTCGCAAATGCGACACCTGCAACTGATCAAAAATGATTTTTGACGGGATTTTTAGTTCACTCCTCAAACTTTCAAAACCTAAAATCTTAGAGGCAATTTTTCCAAGACTTCTTCTTCCCCAATTTGTTGGTAAGTGACTCTAAACTGCTTTTTTTCAATTACCCATTACATTTCATGAGTTTTCAATCTAGAATGTAGGATTTTCATGGTGGAAATTGGGGGTTTGGGTAGAATTAAGGATTTTTGCATAATTGGAATTTAGACCTCGAATTGTGATCGGATTTCGAAACAAGTTACATAATCGGTCTGGGGGGTGAATGGGTGAATGCGTTTTGGTCCGAACCTCGGATTTTGACCAAGCAGGCCAAGGGTCGATTTTTGACTTTTTGGGGGAAAGTTTGGGGAATCTATAATTATGCATTGTAATTGATTTCTTTAGCAATAATTGATATTATTGAGTCAATTATGGATATATACGAGTGGTTTGGAGGAGAATTATAGAGAAAAGGCTATGGTTGAGCATTTGAGTGACCTTCGAAGCGAGGTAAGTGTTGTGTCTAACCTTGACTTGAAGGAATTAGGAACCATCGACCTATTTTCTATATGAAATCCATGTGAGCGGCGTATATGTGAGGTGACGAGTACTTCTGCGCCGCCAATTTATCTGTTTGCCTGTTTCTTTCCCGTTCTTCTCATATTGTCTCTCTCCCTGTCCTAACTGTTACATGCTTTACTTGTATTTCCATGCCTAATTGCTACTTGTTAGATATTGTTTCCCTCTGTTAATGGTATTAGTCTTCCGTAGTTTTATTATCTCCTATAAATTTCTCAAGCTGGTTTATCGGTACTTTTGTGGTATATTCTGAATTGGTCTCGCTGTGTAGTATCACTTATGTGAATCTTTCGTTGTATACAAACTTCCTATTTGTTTCAGTTTGAAATTTAAGCATTGTGAAGAGTTTATTGATTTGAACTGTGAAATTTCTGTACATACTGAGTAATTAATATTGATATGGTGGTATTGGGTTGCACGCCGCAACAGGTGGAATAAGGGTGTTATATATTGAGGAGGAATAATGGTGAATTGATATGGTATGGTGGGATCGGGTTGCACGCCGCAACAGGTGTAATAAGGGTGGATTGTCTGGCGGAATAAGGTGAACTGTGATTGTGTTGTTGTGATATGGCGGGGGTAGGCTTGCACGCCGCAACACTTTTATTTATATTCTGTTGTTATTATTTTTGAGGAAACAAGGGAGGAATATGATATGTACGGTGGGATCGGGTTGAGCGCCACAACAATCTATGTGTTTATGCTTTCCATGAGCTGTGTTAAATGTACGGTAATCTTAATTGTACTTGGGGATTGGTAGTATCTGAACGCTGTTGAATTACTTATGAGAATTGTAGTTATTTCTTACAAGTTACTGCTTTATTCTTTTTTGCCTTCCTTTTCTGCATTTATTATATATACTGCATACAGGCTATGTTCTGAGTGACCCGCCATAGCCTCGTCACTCCTTCGTCGAGGTTAGGCTCGGAACTTACCAGTACATGGGTTTGGTTGTACTGGTACTGCACTCTGCACTTCCTGTGCAGATTTTGGAGCTGGTCCGAGCTGATTGCGAGGTTGGCTGTAGAATCCACCTGATAGGAGACCCATGGTAGACCTGTTGGCGTCCGCAGACCCTGACGTCCCCTTCTATACCTTTCATTTTACTATTTCTTCTATTTCGAAAACAATTGTATTTCTTTCTGACAATTACTTGTAGTAAAAATCTTAGAAGTTCGTGAATTGTGACTCCAAATTTTAGGTAGTATATATATATTTCGAAGTTGTTATGTAAATTTTGGCGTTCATTTTCACTCGTTATATCTTATTTGTTGTTAATCACTGAAAATGTAAAAGAATTATCTAATGATTCTCTAACATGGCTTGTCTAGCAAGTGTAATGTTTGGCGCCTTCAGCGGTTTCGGCGGTGGGAATTACGGGTCATGATAGTAGGATGAATATACAAATATTTTCCGATGCTTCTTTGTTTTCTTGTGCTAACAAGGATGGTTGGTTTGGTTTCTAAAAAGTTTTGGAGTGAACTGGAACATTTAGTTCCAAGGTTGCAAGCTTAAGTTATAATAGTTGATTAAGATTTGACTTTTGGGAAAACGACCTTGAAATGGTATTTTTATGGTTCCAATAGGTCAATATGGTGATTTTGGACTTAGGTGTATGTCCGGATTTGAATTTGGAGGTCCCTAGATTGATTTGGCCCTAATCGCCGAAAGCTTAACAATTGAAGGTTTCGAAGGTTCATAGATTTGACCGTAAGTTGACTTTGAGGCTATTGGAGTTAGATTGTTATTCTGAGAGTTGGAACAGGTTTGTTATGTCATTTGGAACTTGTGTGCAAAATTTAGGATTATTCTGAGTTGGTTAGATTTGGTTCGGCATGAGTTTTGAATGTTGGAAGTTGATTAGTTCATTAAGCTTGAATTGAGGTGCGATTTGTGATATTGATGTTCTTTTGTGTGATTTGAGGCCTTGAGTAGGTCTGTGTTGTGTTCTATGATTAGTTAGTGTGATTGGATGAGGTCCCGGAAGGCTTAGAAGTGTTGCGGATGAGACTCAGATCATTTTTAAGGTTTGGAGGCAGTCTGGTTCTGGTGTTTCTGCACATGCGTGGTTTGGACCGCAGGTGTGAGTCCACAAAAGCGGATAAGAGGACACAAAAGTGAGGTTCGGGCTGGACAAGGAAGTACACAGATGCAGAGTCTTATGCGTAGGTCCGCTGTTTGTCTACAAGAGTGGCAACACAAAAGAGGGTGATGTCCATAGGTGCATGAGGTCAAGGGTATAAGTGAAACTCGTTGAAGCGAGCATTTTGGTCGCAAAAGCAACGTTACAGGAGAGGCAATTTTGGTCGCAAAAGCGACGTTGCAGGAGAGGATATTTTGGTCATAAAAGCGAATGTGCTGGGCAAAATATATTTTATTGAGGGTTAGCATCATTTTATCATATTTTGAGATCGAGAGCTCGGATTGGGGCAATTGTTGAGTCGATTTTCACCCACTTAGATTGAGGGTAAGTGTTCTTTAATTGGATTCTATTTTAGTTCATGATTCCATATTTGATTTTGTCTTTTGGTTGATGAAATCAAAGGTAAAAAATGATATTTTTGTGAGTAAATTTTAGGGAGTTATTATTTGGGATTTGAACCACGATTTGAAGTCGGATTTGGATGAAACTTGCATATTTGGACTCATGTTGGAATATGTGATCGAGATTTGTGACTTTTGTGGGGTTATGAGATGTGGGGCTAGGTTTAATTTTTGTTGACTTTTAGATATTTGATAAAGATTGGATCTTTATTACTTGAAATCAATTTCTATAGCCGAGTTTGATGTTATTGAGTTGTTTTTGACTAGATTCGAGCTGTTTGGAAGTCGATTCGCATGCAAAGGGATTTTTGAGTGTTAATTATCGCTCTTTAAGGTAAGTATCTTGCTTAGTCTTGGCTTGGGGTATTTTACCCGTAGACTACGGGGTTTACTATGTGTTGAGGGTGACACACGTACGTTGACGAGCGTATATGCGTAAACCGTTGTTATTCATGATCCGAATAGACCTTAGGCTATTACGTGCCTTGTTTTGCTATCATACCTTCGTGTTACCGTGTTTTCTCTACTTGTATGACTACCTGAGCTATTATTCATGTTAGAAATAATGTCTATGCTATGTTCTTATCCATTTATGTTTGGGCTATTTTGCTATTTTAGGTCTTTTGCCTTGATTGTAGTCATACTCATCAGTCATGACAATATATCTGCATGTTATCTCAACATTTCTTATACTTCATACATGTTATCTCACATGTTGTTCGTTTCCTTACTTGAGTACTACGAGTTGAGTGGCTTTATCGCACGTTGGTATAATTCATGTGGTATATTGATTTCATGATACAGTGAGATATTGGCATATTGTGATTTGAGCAGATTAATGACTGAGCTGGGCCATAAAGCCGTATTAATACTGATATTGAGGTGATGCGTATGCCAGGGTCCTATTGGGCTAAGTGGTATTGACATTGAGACGGCGCGTGCACCATGCCATTTGGGCCGAGTTATGATGATCGTTGACTTTTGATCCGATCATGCGCCTAGGCTAGGATCCGTCCCTCCAGTTTCAGGCGATAACCCATGGTCTTTGGGCCCTATGAGTCCTGGCACTTGGTATGTACTGAGTAAGGGGCTTTATGACAGGAACCCATATAGTGCTGAGAGTGTGGTTATTTGATAATTTTACTATGAATTCGCTGAGTTTGGCATTGTTACATGTCATGTATGCATAGAGATGTATCTTCCTTATGCTAGTTGAAACTCTATATCTTGAAATTGGTTCTTTAACTGATTTGACTCGAAAGCATGCCTATTTTCTGTACATGTGAATAAGTTGAGCTTCCTTCCTTTTTATTTATATATAATAATAATTATAATTATAATAATAATAATAATAATAATAATAATAATAATAATAATTATTATTATTATTATTATTATTATTATTAGCGGAGCACGCACTGCAGCTATAGCCCTTGCTCGTGCAGCTGCTGAGGAGCCATTAGTAACTTATGGTAAGAAGCACGTTCAGGACTATGATGAGTAGAAGGTACCAGGTCAGGTTCCCCAATGCCTATTTGTTTCACCGGCTGTTCAGGATACTTTGGACTGTATCGTTCGGTTGTTAGAGAGTTTAGCTCATGCCAGGGCATTTCCTACTATATTAGCTACTTCCTAGGCAGGGGGCGGAGCGCAGACTCCAGCTACTTGTACCTTAGACCAAGTGGCCCATGGTTATCAGACTCCTGCAGTGTTAACATTTTGAGGAGTTCAACCTACTATTGCTGCATCATGAGGAAGGCCCATGATGTTAGCTGATGAGCTGATGAGGTTAGATAAGTTCACCAAGTTTCATTCTCCTCACTTCCGCGGTACACCTTCAGAGGATGCATAGGGATTCTTGGATCGTTGTTATGAGATTCTGCGCAATTTGGGACTAGTTGAGTCCATGGAATTGATTTCACCGCTTTCCAGCTATAGGATCCATCCAAGAGGTGGTAGCAGGTTACTGAGTACGAGATAAGGTTTGCAGAGTTGTCCCGTCATGCTACTATATTGGTTCCTACTGATGAGGAGAGTGTGAGGAGATATATTGATGGTATTTATTATGGTATTCATATTGTTATGGCTAGAGAGGTAGAGATTGGGACTCCATTTCACTATGTTGTGGAGATAGTGCGTCATATTGAGGAATTTTCATTGAGACCAAAGAGATGATGTAGGGTAGAGACAAGAGGTCCCAACGTTCAAGGAGTTTTAGTGGTGCCTCTTTCGGAGGCCGAGGTCAATTTGGGGGCAGCCAGTCTAGCATGCCAACTTATTATTCGCCGCCACCTAGTCGAGGAGCTTCTGTGCAGTCTTCATTTAGTGCACTTCCAGCATGGATTTCTCATCACACTCAGTCTGTTCTGGTTTCATCTGTACCCAATTCTTCTAGTTGCTATTTTGGTTCACAAGGTTCGACTCAGGCCTCGCAGTCATTCTTAGTTAGAGGTTGCTATGAGTGTGGAGAATTAGGGTATGTCAGGAAGTATTGCTCTCATTTTCCTAGAGGTCTAGTGCGGTATGGAGATCAGACTATGGTTCCCGCACCGGTTACAACATCACCTGCTCAACCAGCTCAGAGTGGAGGTCATCTAGGACGTGGTCGTCCTAGAGGGAAGTTGAGCCTAGTGGAGGTTAGGACAGATGCTATGCTTTCCCAAGGATGACCGAGGTTGTTGCTTCTAATGTAGTGATTACATGTATTGTTTATGTGTGCCACATGGATGCTTCAATATTGTTTTATCCTGGTTCCACTTATTCATATGTGTCACCATACTTTGCCTTTTTTCTGGATATGCCTTATGGTTCTCTTTATGCTCCTATGCGTGTGTCTATGCCTCTTGGTGATTATATTTTGGTCGATCGAGTTTATTGGTCATGTATGGTTGATATTTGTGGTTTTGAGATGAGGCAAACTTCTTATTATTAGATATGATATATTTTGATGTGATATAGGGTATGTATTGGTTATCTCCGTAACATGTTATTCTGGATTGTCACACTAAGACCATGACGTTGGTGATGCCGGGGTTGCTTAGGATAGAGTGGAAGGGTTCTATTGGTTTCACTCCTAGTAGAGTGATCTCATTCTTGAAGGAGAAGAGGTGAACTTCTTATTATTAGATATGGTGGATTTTGATATGAAATAGGGTATGGATTGGTTATCTCCATACCATGTTATTCTGGATTGTCACGCTAAGACCGTGACGTTGCGATGTCGCGGTTGCCGAGCTTGGTGTGGAAAGGTTCTCTTCGTTGCACTCTCTTACACCCCAAATTTTCGTACGTGAAAGTACACCATAAATAAATTTATGGAAGCTCGAAAATGAGAGGTTATATCCCGCATTTTCATATGTTAAAGTTCCGCCGTAAGTTAATTGATGTAAGTTCGGGAATGAGATAGTTTTGGGATTATAAGCATTATACTATTTCAATCAAGTGATGATAAATTCATGAAGGTGAAAGGGTAAGCAAATCAAAGAAAATGAATTTTGCCGATGTTTATCAATTTGGGATAAAATACGGCCCGAGCTAAAATACCCGGTATTTATGGACTAGTGCCATACAAGGTACCACATGACCATGATAGTGAAGTATATGATGTATGTTAAAAGTGAGTGGTATTTTAAGTAAGTAATTTGAGATAATTCTTAATTATGTGAATATTTGGTTAATTATTGATTTGAGTGGGAAGTTAACAAATTAATTAAAAGATAATTATCTTGGATAAGTATTAGGGGGAAAGTCACGTGAGATTATGGAATGTGGAAGCGAAAGAGGTCTTGAATTATGACTCATAAATCACATAATAAGGTGGAAAAAATTGGAGGATGTTTGGTGGCCAAGTCTTACAAAGTGGGGCCACACCACCGAAGACATAAGATCTCTTTAATTTACAAAAGTGAGAGATGTTTACACCTACTAAGCATGCTAATGAATAAAGCTCCCAAAACCAACAATTTAAGAGATCCCTATTTCATTAAGGAAATACATAGGCTTGCTATTTTCTAACAGATGGATTCTCAAGAATCTCATATGAAGCCTTATAACGCTAGGACAATGGGATTTTGCGATTCTAAGGGAGTACGGTGCAATATTTCTCAAGAATATCGTAGGAATGTTCCTGTACTTTGATCCGCCATTACATGTTGTTGCAATTGGTGTGTGTTAGAGGGATTGTCAAGAGATCGGATCAGGTATGTTAAGGCTATCCCTTCTTTATTTTGGCATGATCTATACGACCCAAATGAAACGAGCAAATGTACAATTTCATAAATGACTATATTCATAGAAATACTAGAGATGCTCATGTTCTTGATTCGCCATGTGTCATATTATTCTATCATATGTTCATGGGTCTCAGAAAATACGTAAGTTTATAAAGTTTATTTCATGATATTAATCAAAGGCATAATGGTCTTATGACACTCCGAAAGATTTTATTTACGTACTTCTCATGCATTGCATTCATTTACATTGACCCATGACCAGATGGTGTTATATACACACACACACACACACACAGTATGTGTGTGTGTGTATGTATATGGGATATGGGAAAAGGTTACAGCGTTATATGCGCACCACCACCTGATCAACTGGTATACGTTGATGATTTTCCCTTAGTGGCCGAGATGATATGATGGGATGCCCTCAGAGGATTGATGATGTTATGTACGCATATACCCATACATGGTATGACATTTATACGCATATGCATGACATTATAATAATAAATGATTCACAGAGCTATTCAGATATATATGTTGAGCTTTTACTCCATGTTTCTCATGTCTATTGTTTATTGATTTTCATTCCTTACATACTCGGTACATTATTTGTACTGACATCCCTTTTTCCCGAGGACACTGCGTTTCATGCCCGCAGGTCCCAATAGATAGGTTGAGAGTCCTCCAAGTAGGCTATCAGCTCAGCGGAAGATGTTGGTGCGCTGCATTTGCTTCGGATTTGCTTATTTGCTTAGTATGATTTAGACATGTATTGATTGGTATGTCGGGGCCCTGTCCCGGCCTTATGATGTTTATATACTCTTAGAGGCTTGTAGACATATGTCATGTATATGAATGATTGTATGGACTTGTCTGCCCATGTTCAGTGTACGAGATATTATTTTGGTCTTATAGGCCCGTACATCACATGTACAAGTCGGTATATCAGGTTGGGTTATTTTCTGCCGAGTGTTCCCTCATATTTTATTTTTGTTACCTCATACGGCCCTTCTGGCCCATTTACCCATGTTGATTTAATAAGAAATATAAGTTACGTTAGTACTTGATTAAGGTACCTGGTATCCGTCGTGGCCCATCGGTTTGGGTCATGACAAAAGTGGTATCAGAGTAGTTCTGTCCTAGGGAGTCTACAAGCCGTGTCATGTAGAGTCTTGTTTATGGTTGTGTCTTGTACCATACTTATAAGCAGGAGGCTACATGGCATTTAGGACTGTCACTCTTTCTTCTTACTCTAGATCGTGTGGTAGAGCTCAGTTGTAAGAATTCGAACTCCTAAATTCTACTTTATTTGTAATACGACGATACCTACATCCAGAAAAACAATTGGTAAGAGGTTGCATGTGGTTGTGGAAGAGTTGAGTCAGAGGAACTCGATTTTTCATGATGCTTATGATGAGTAAATGTAAGGTCTTCAGTAGATCATGTGTGTTCTAAGATGTGTAAGCCTTTTGATAAGGAGCCTTAAGGCAGGAATATCTATCCACCCCTATGGTGAAAGGCAATCAGAGGTTCAACAGATAGATACAAGCTTCAACAAGTAAAAGAATCAAGATGAAGAAGGGTACGAGGCGTCCAATTAATGAAAATTATCAGTATTTACAATTCAAGCAGAAGAATATAAGCCTTTTGAGTACCTTCAACAATAACAGAGGTATGTACAATTGGCCACACCTATTTCATTTATGCCCAATGGGGACTAACATAAGTATTATAAGATAAGTACGGATATCAGCGTCATGACCCAAATTAGAGGGCCACGACTGGTACCGGTGCCTAGTCAACCGAGCACCATGTACCTTATCCTTTTTTTACTATAAGACTCGTCATGGTCCATGATAGGCCACACACACATATATATATATATAATTAATAATATTAAATATAACTCACATAACAAATTAAATAAAAGATTTATATAGATACATAGGGACCGACAAGGCCGTTGACATGTCATACCTAAATCTATACATAGGACACTGCCTGCAAAACCTCTAAGAAAATGTTACCATAATATAAAAGTTGGGACAGGGTTCCCGACATCCTCATTAAACAAAATAACATATATAGAACGTGACTCGGCAATACTCCAGGAAGATGTGAAGCTCACCAACCAAAAGATGATATCTGGAAGCAGCCTACATTGGATGGTCCTCACATCGCCTAGCTACACCTGCGTGGCATGAAACACAGTGCTCTAGGAAGAGGGATGTCAGTACGAAGAATGTACCGAGTATGTAAGGAAGAATAAAATGTAGTAATAAGATACTATCCCGGGGAGGGATAATAGTCAACTTATAACCTCCGACTTGCCGCTGAGGGCCATAACTTATGGAATAAGACCCATCTCGTATATATAATAAAACTACAATATAATAATTCTAGTTACATCATTCTTGTGACGTTAACTGCCCAACTGATCAGTGGTAACTGCCCGACCGGCCGTAGCGCGGTGGTAAATGCATGACTGCCCCGACCAGATGTAGCTCGGTGGTAAGTATGTAACTACCCAACCGGCCGTAGCTCGGTGGTAAATTCATGACTGCCTGACCGGCCGTAGCTCGGTGGTAAATATGTAACTGCCCAACCGACCGTAGCTCGGTGGTAAATAATGATGCATATAATACCATTATGAACATTAACATCTTTATTAGATTCCTCAATAGGGAACTAGATACATACTTAGACATGCTTGAATATCACTTTAGGGGAATGAATAACATATACATCCTTAACTGCTAAGAGTAGAACCACTTATGGAATATCGTATACGTATCGTTACTTTGATCATACCAAAAGAAAGAAGGATTAGCCTTAACATACCTGGTGTAGGAAAAAATCTATGTGATATTCTTGAGAAGGATTATACCGTACTCCCTTAGAATTGCAAAATCTCACGTTGCTTAAGATACTATGAAATCTCTGTTTGAATTATTGAAGATCCGTACCCTTCTACGTTAGCTTCAGATTGTCTTCTACGTTAACTTCAGATCCGTACTATTTCCCGAATTATTTTCTTGAATGCATATCAAAGGTTGGTAGCGACACGAAATATGCATCTCATTTAGAGTGTTTTTATTGTATTTACAACAAAGTGAGATATTACATGCCTCAATATTTTGAAGGTTTCTTCATTTTAGTTGTATCTTTCTTGCTTAGGGAAGTGGAAATGAGAAAGAAGGCTCATACATACATTGACTACTATTTGTATGTAATACTAATTGTTGACAGTGGAAATGGATTGCATGCAGGATCACAAGTGTTGGCATTGAATGAGCATGTCTTCATTTTGTTTGACAATCCATTAACCCTATATGACTAAGAGTCATATGTTTTGTTAGTGGGTTGCTTCCATGTGGGGGTGGGGTTTTTAATCTTATCCCATAACTCATTAGTTAATTAGGTAATATCTCGTTACCCGATAATTAACCAATTACCCATATAATTAAAAATTATCTCAAATTACTTAAAATACTACTCATTTTAATACATTTTAATACATTTTATACATCATACTATCATGTTCATGTGGTACCATATAAAATCAATACACACTATTATTTAATTACAACATTCATGTAAAAATACATATATTTTCTCAACTTCTAATTTTCCTAATCTCATATAAAGTGTAAAATTTTTCGTATGCTTAATTCTTAAACTGGTAAAAAGATAACCTTCTTTTCTTGCGAGAAAATAATTTCTATCTTTACAATAAAGAAAATCTCATAAACTTTATCATGTTATGTGTATAATTAAATGTAGTAATATCAATAACTATAATAAATCATATTATTATTATTTTTTTAAAACCATTTTACAAAAATGTTCCACTCAAAATACCATATCAATATATATATATATATATATATATATATATATATATATATATATATATATATATATATATATATATATATATATATATATATATATATATATATATATATATATATAACGGTATCAAGGTTGTTAAACTGACAGGGTCTTACAATGACAGATTCACAAATCCTTTATAACGTCATGAATAGTCTTAATCCCTTCAAGCTCATATGGATTACTATGACTTATCCTAATATTAAAGTATGGGATGTAACAATCAGGATCTGGCTGGGGTTAGAGTGACCCAAAAATGGTGGATGGATTGTTTGCGTTAGTTGACATTTTTGAAGGATATTGTAAAGTGTGCTAATAAATCTCCTTGTGAGACACCCAGATGTGCACTCTAAAATAGTATAGCTAGATATGAGTACTACAAAGATAGGCACTGCAAGACTTGAAAGGGATAAATATTACCTTAGTGTGGCTCCAGTCCCTAGTAGAGAAAGAATATTAGGCAACCCGGAGAGCTAGTAGATGGAGCAAGGGGAGCTAAAAGCAAAAGAATTTCCTGTTGAAATTTTCTAAATAAAGTGATAGACCAAAATATTAGTAGGAAATGAGAAGAGAGTTAATGAAGCATTATGAGTAAGATATGATGCATGGATGACAACAATAGATAAAAAAGATGACAGTATTACAGAGTATATTGTCAAGTGAAGGAAAAGACAAGATGATCCAGGCCTTGAGACAGTAAAGGAGTATAGGCCATCTCATTTCGAGAAATAAGTTTGTGACTCCAATGCGACTACCAGAAGGGAGAGTTAAGTCCCAGAGTAATAAAAATCAGTATGGGTTGGTGAACAAGATAAACTAAGCATGAATTAGGGAGTAAGTGATTTGATAATAGTCAGCATCATGAGAATTTCAGATGCATTCTGGCTATAATAGAATGTATAACAGAAGAAGATTTATGAGAAATTCAGAGAGTGGTCATTCAGGAAGACACTTCCCAAAAGCAAGCAATGTGAGCAAAGTTAATCTTAAGGGACTGTATGTGCCAGTTACACTAAGTGTCACCATCAGGAGTAAGGAATTTTGTTATGCTTGGTACAGAAGGATTACCGCAAGGCAAGTAAGGGTCACCGATGATGTGAAAGGACGACAAAGATGAAGAGGTAAAATATCTATAGGTAGGACGTCGTACCTCCAACTCTTGGTACTCCCCTAAAGGGGGGAATATGGAGTGATGTGGCATTAAGTCAGAATTAAGTGGTGCTAGTAATTATGGAATGGTAAAGGAAGAATGCGATAAAAAAATTAAAAAGGGATGAGATTGCACTTATTCAAAGCCTACAGATATGCTATGATTCCATAACATTATGCAAACACGACGTCAAGAAAAGGAAGTAAGGGTCCCTGCCCGAGATGTTATTGATAGATAAGGAGCCAGTGCGAGACGTAAGTTAAGATAAAGGAAATAACCCAAGAAAGATTATGCAGAATATTGATATGAGAATGGGCCAACGAGTAGTTAGTTCAGGAAGACCCTAGTTATGGCTAAACAGGAGGTTATAGAAGAGTCAACTGATTGTGCAAGATAAACATAGTAAAACCCAATATAGTGAATTCAACCTCGCAGTAATCTCATTGTAATACTTGAGAAATATTCAAATAGGAGTTAGGGTAGTTAAAGGTACCGTATGAGTATTACGGGAATGAAAGGGAGTGCCACTGGGAAGACAGTTAAAATATCAGTTCTGAAGCAACCCTACAAGGGCGTGGAAGTAAGTAACTACGGATAACTATACGCAAAGAAGGGCATCAAAAGAGTCAAAGGATCCTCCCTAAATACTACAACGAAAGACTAGTTGAGGAAGCAAGGGAGAATGCTTCAACCTAAGCTTAGTAACATAAGGAGGAAATGGTCTTATAACAACAGTCTCATAACAACGTTGTATGCACTCCATAAAAAAATGGCACCTACCGTGGCTAATGAACGGGAAGTAAAATCAGAAGAAATATTCAATATTTATGAGTTGTATGGAATTCCAATGTATGTGGGAACTAATGTAAGCTAAGTATGCACGCAACAAGGGGCCAGAAAGACTAGGAAAAGTAATTGCTTACCTTTAAAAAAAAAGCTGAGAAGGAACGGAAAGACTTATTCGATTAATGACCCAGAGTACGTTATGAATAAACTTAAGAGTTCCGAATTTTATAATTGCAGCATATATGTTGACAATCATACAGACATAGAAGACTCCGGTATAAGTTGAAAGAAAGAACTGAGACCAGGGCATGAACAAAGGATTGAGTTGTTAGAAGATTGTATCATGGATATTCCATAATGCCCATGAAAGGATAAAGTAATAACTAATACAAGAAGCCACAGATTGGAAGATAGCTTAAGCCTACATAAAGGCTGATCAGAAGGAAAAGGAAATTAAAGAGTTGCATCAACCAAGTAAATCAGAAGTCTGATTATTGGACACAAAAAATTATAGAAATCATGATTGAGAACATTGTAGGATCACCCTTAATATCATAGGTACACGAGAGATTGTACAATATCCATATTCTATAACGGCTCTACGATAAAGTTAGTTAGAAGAGCACCAGCTAAGAAGTCAGTATGAAGCTCTCACCGAATCATGTAAAGAGGTGCAAGTATTATAATAGAAGTTCAAGTTGTGGATGTGAATTATACTTATGTGGAATGGAGGTCATGAAAATGATAGAAGATGTGATACATGACTTTAAGGTAAGTAAGGAAAGGTGAGCAACGTACGAGATACTCAAATGCAGAAGGTTGTGTATAGTCCATACTTCGGATAGAAGGCTAGAAGAACGAGGATTCAATATCCAAGAATGATAGCAGCGTCATCAGTGGCATACCTTCCAGCCTATGGTTTGTAGGTACCGAGAGATCTAGCTATGAGAGTAAAGAAGAGTTAGAGACGATGTGATATCTCGCTTGATGTTCCAGAATAACATAAGTATATCCATGGTGCAAGAAGGTTGAAGGAAGGTTGCGAATAGTATAAATAAATATGTAAAGGTTGCAAGCTAAAGTATAGTAAAACGACAAGGTTTTATGACAAGAGTAAAGATGATAAAGGGAGAGTGAGAAGGTGACGAGAATGGATAAGTTCTCGGGATTAAGCCCCTGAAAACAAGAGAGCTAATGGTTTCTCTAAGTTATAGAAAGTTCAGTATAGCCTGAATGAACTTAAAGGAATCTAAGACTAATAGCATCTAGAAGAAATGGAGTGCTGCCCTGGTATATCCATGTAAGGTGAGTCATAGTGGGATGCTATAAATACGGTTATGGAAGTATAGTATCACCCCTAGGTGGATCAATCTAATTACTAAAGATGTCCTAGATGAGACGTGAGCCCTAGCGGCAGTTTTACATATGAGATCAAGTTATAAGTGGTAGATGATAGATCAACATTAAGGTGAATCAAGAATGGATAGACAAAAGTCACAAAGTATGAGGTGAGATTAGGCCGTCATTATTAATATGAATAATAATGAGGAAGCATTAAAGGACATAGATTTATACATATGGGATAAGCAACGAACATAACCTGGAGTTTGGTAGCAGACGTCAGCAACGATAAATCGAGGTAAGAGTTATGGTATATTACGACATACCTAGGTGCAGTACTGTCATAAGGATGGATAAACGGATCTATGAAATAAGGTATAAAAATATTTGTAAGTTCAACAAAGTACCGAGCGAAAAAAATTAGTATACGTATAGATGCCCAGAGGGAAATTTTATCAAGCTATGTATATGTTCCCAAAGTGAGGCCTAGAGATTGGCTAAAAGAGGGAGGAAAGAGGAGAGAAGAGTTGCATAGGCACATATACAAGGACAAAGACATACATACTGCATGATAGAAGGTAGCAATAACTACGAGATTGGGATAATTTCGACCACAAGTCATGGTGTGAGAAAGAGGCCTAAGGGGGGAATGCCCTGGCCTTTGGATTTATTCATAGAACATTTGCCTAGATGGCAAGAAGAGTACTAAAGTACTCACAAGAGCCATAGGTTATGAAAATGATAAGTGCATTAGTCAACATTCGAGAACGAAAGTTCCAAAAGGGGGAATGATGTTACACCCCATATTTTCATTGTGAAAGTAGGCCATAACTAAATTGATGGAAGCTCGGATATGAGAGGTTACATCCCGCATTTTCATATGTTAAATTTCCGTCAAAATTTAATCGACGTAAGTTCGGGAATGAGATTATTTTGAGATTATAAACATTATTCTATTTCAAACAAGTGATGAGTAAATTCACGAAGGTGAGAGGGTAAGCAAATTAAAGAAAATGAATTTGGTCAAAGTTTTTCAATTTGGGATAAAATATGGTCCGAGTCAAAATACCCGGTATTTATGGATGTCACGACCTAACTTATGGGCCGCGACGGGCACCCGGTACCTTGCTCGACCGAATACCAACATAACATATCTTTCTTATCGTAATATAATGGGTAAATGGGCCAAAAGGGCCATCATGAGATAATCAAAATAAAATATAAGGGAATGCTAGACATAGGACGACGTAACATGATATAGAAACTTATACGTATGACCTACGCACCTATAAGGCTGACATGATCATTAGTAAACTCAAAACATAGGCCGACAAGTCCATACAAGTATCCATATACATGATATTTGTCTATAAGCCTCTAAGAGTACATAAACAACGTAAAGGTCGGGACAGGGTCCCGCCATACCAGTCAATACATGTCCTAATTATACAGACCAAATAGGCAACTTCGGAGAAAGTGGAGTGCAGCAACGCCTTCTGCTGAGCCGATATCCTACTAGGAGAACTGTCAACCTGTCAATCGGGACCTGCGGGCATGAAATTCAGCGTTCCCAAGCAGAAGGGACGTCCGTACGAATAAAGTACTGAGTATGTAAGGCAGAATAGCATAACTAAGAACAGTAATGTAAAGAG